>PQVD01002760.1:0-43887 GCA_003012265.1 Setaria equina
CAATTATTTTTTTTTTTTTTTTAACACTATGACATTTTTTTCCGGACTGTGTGGTGACTCAATCAAGATTTTTTTTTTTTTTTTTTTTTGCAATTACGTTCAAAGGTCATTTACTTCTCAGGTTGTAATAGAGAACCGCAGTTCCGCTTTTATATATCGCTCTTTGGAAATTGGTGATGGTAAGCCAATACTTCAGGATCTGGAGCTGGATGCCACGGGGGATTTTATTTACGCTCTTACACCGAAGAAGGTTTGTTGGGGCTGCTTTGTATTTAAAAAATTTCATTTCTTTTATTAACTCAGTCATGTGGGGTTATTGTTTTGCATTGTTTTAGTACGGTTTTTTATTCTTTTATATTAATTACTTTAGGTAGTTAAAGTGAAAGTTCGCCAGTGTGGAGGAGCTGGGGACTGTCACAGCTGTCTGGCTCAGCGCGATCCGTATTGTGGCTGGTGTGTTTTGAACAACGCATGTGTTCCAGAAAATGAATGCACGAAATCCATACCATCTACAGCACATGATTGGCTCACTTATCGAAATGGCCGTTGTCCTGCGTATAGTTTTCAATTTCATATTCATTAAGGATGAGTATTACAGGGCTCATGCTTTTCTTGTTGACTAGTGAAGGAATATTTTATGTATTGGAAAAATATTACCGGTGTCATTGAATTTGTTTTAGCATAAGTAGGGTGGAGCCTGACAAAATGCAGAGAACCAGTGCTTCATATCTGAACATCGAGCTTGAAAATCTGCCAAATTTGGGCGGACAATTAACGTGTGTTTTCGACTTCGGTACTTTGTTCGGATCTCTTTCAACACTTGCACAACCAAATGGTGGTTTGGATAATCGTGTCAGGTTAGTAACTATATGATGACAAATGACAAGTATTCTTGTTATTATCATTGGCAATGTTTTATGGTTTTAGAAACTTGATTATTTTAGGTGCCCAACGCCGAATAGTCTGCCAGAAATTCCATCAGGAGCACACAGTCTGGTCGCTCGACTTGCGGTTTCTAACAGTATTGAAGGACCACCTCTGGCGTACACAAATTTTACTTTTTATGACTGTTCTCGTTTTAAATTGTGTAGTGCTTGCGTCAGTAGTTCATTTCCCTGTGACTGGTGTATAGAATCGAATCAGTGTGTTGCGGGATCTACTACTGAAAATCGCTGTCGTTCTCAGCAACTTGTCAATGGAGTTGAGGTTTGTGTTCAAAAATGAAATCGAATTTCAATTATAATAGTGGTTTAAACTGTGCAATAACAAGCAATTCAAATGACTTCCATCTGCTTATTTTATTTCCTTTGATAATTACATTTTATAAAAGCAGACCTCTTTCTTAGAGAAGTGGACCATCAAGCCGAAAAGGGCCGTCGCACTGCCCGCGTATTGTTGCGGCTGAAAGAGATTTTTTTGTTGCATCCGGTAAAAATCGTCAAATATCAGTAGTTGTTGAAAATGCAAGAAAATTTATGACGGATTTCAAATGTCAGTTCAAGATCGAACACAGTATGCATGAAAGATTAGCAAAAAAGAAAGGCAGTGTTATCATGTTAGTTTGTCTTCGTAATGTTGCTTTTTTCATTTGTATCATATCTCGTTTCGAACGGCTCCGGTTTCTAGTCGTTTGCCTCCAAAATTTTTAAATCATATGGTTTTTCAGTTATTAAAAAAAAGAGCCGTGTTTTCTTCAGCTGGATAAATACATTTCAGTTGTGATGACATGAAATTTGATTTTTATGGACCGGGATATGGGAATGGCACTGCTGTTGCAAACTTTTCGGTGATCTGGTCTTCTGAGGGACGTCATGGGGGTTTCGCGCTGGACAACAATCAGGGTATAAGGATTGTGATGTACAAATGTGAATCACTTGCATCGAATTGCGGACTCTGTTTGGTTCTTAGTGGCGACAAATATGATTGTGGCTGGTGTCCAGCTGAGAAACAATGCACGCGAGAAGAAAATTGCCCCGTGACATCAAAGATAGATTATTGGCTAGACAGGTATGTCATGTGGCATTCAGGGAACATGTATTTGCTAATTGCATAGTAAGTAATTCTCTTATAATTCCAAGAACTAATTTGTTCCCTCATATTTTCTGAAATAACTGTTCATTTCAGATCTCAACTTTGCCCATATCCTGTAATAACTGATTTCAATCCGAAAAAGGGACCTCTCGCTGGTGGTACTACAGTAAGTGATTTACCTAAGACTTATTTGAATGTTGGCATCTGAGGTTTTAAATTATATTTATCTTGCTTAGTGAATTAAAATTAATTGGATATGTGTTCATAAGGAATTGGTGAGATTGTTTTCATTCAAACGTTATAGCTGGTTATTGATGGCGTAAATCTCGGTCATAGCTACAAAACTGTGGAGGAAGCAGTTACAGCAGCAAACGTGCGTTGTGATGTTGATGAACGCTCTTACGTTACTGCATCACGCATCATTTGTCGCACACGGCAAAGTCCAACGCCGATACCGGCACGTTATCCAGTTGTTATAAAATTGCGCGAAGAGCACAAATATACTGCAATCTCGAATGATAGTTTCACATACATCGATCCTGTTGTAAAGAATATGGAGCCAACTAAAGGTACGGTAATTGATTGTTCACATAATACAGCATAATACGGTAATGGTTGAGAGCAGTATAAAGGTACCATAAAATAACAGTACCTTACATAGGCCGTTTTTTAACGCTAATTGTCCTTTTTTCTTTTTTTGACATCTTGACAGATGAACTTACTTTATACTAGGAAGAAGTGTAGACTGATTTTGAAATTTGGTTAAGGATGGTTACAGGATTTACAATTTACCTTACGTAGAGGTATATATCTCATGTGTTATTTATAATTAATTCTTACAAACTAGCGGTGAATGTCAACAAATATTTCTAGCCTGGCATAAAAAATAAATACGAGCAGAAAATACCTCTCTAATTTTAATTTTATATTTTTAGGTGAAGCTATTTTAGGGCCTCGATTTGGTGGAACGAATGTAATAATATGGGGTGAAAATCTTGATGCAGGTACTTCAGTGAGTATTTTACTAAATGATGTTCGATGTGTAGTACTGAATCGTACAAATGACAAGGTTGAATGTAGGACTGGTCCCTCAGAAGCTGTCACTGACGGAAACCTGAAAATCACCTTTGACAGTTTCTCTCGAGAATATGATAATATTCGATTTAAATATGAGTAAGTATTTTCCACCCCAAACTTTCTGCTTCTACATGATTTCATTTAAAAAAATTTGGCCCTATATATATATATATATATGTATATTTGTTTATTTGTTATCCATTTTATTTATTCACTTCATTTGTTTATTTAATTAATTAATTAATTTATTTTTTATCATCTGCTTACTTTTTATTTGTTTATTATTATTTATTCATCATTATTACTATTACTTGTTTTATTATTATTATCAATAATTGCTATCATTATATTATTATTAATTATTTTATCATAGCTACTATATTTTTCACGTCGGTTGATTACTGAAGGAACTGATTTCAGGGAAAATCCTACATTCGCGCAAGTTATACCTGAACGGAGCATCGAATCAGGAGGAATAATTGTTGATGTGATGGGAACTGGATTCAAATTACTGCAGCGGCCCCATATGATTGTAAGGGATGAAAAAAAAATAATCAAGGGCCCGCAGTGCAGTATTGTGCGCGATGATTTGATTTTTTGTAAAACACCAAGCCTAGAAATTCCTCATAACAGGTTCATTTTCTATTATTTCTAAAGTTCCTCTGTGTGTTCTTCAGTTTCTCACTGATAGTTTCGAGCTTATAACACTAATAATCGGTATATGAGGTTCTTCTCCTATAGATTTCCATACATTGAATGAAATTCCTCTTCTTTTTTTTTTTTGTTCGGAGCACTTACATATATCTATCTGTTTAGACGGAAGCATCCAACAGCTGATGAACCGCTGTTATTAAACTATGGCTTCGAACTTGATGGAGTTCAAACAGAGTAAGCTTATCATTTTCTTGATTCGTTTAGGTAAAATGCAAAATTCATCTATTACTTTTAGCTGAGCAGTGTTTTTTACGCTTCTTTAAGTTGGTGTAGCAGTACATCATTATTCAGTAAACTGGGTGTATTCTATAAATAATGCCAACCAAAAAACATGTAAGTGCTTTAGAGTAGAAAGATTGATTACAGGTCCATGTAGATTTTATGTTTTACTTGTATTGCTCATATGCAATCAGCCGAAATGTCTATTATAAATAAGATTTCATTAGTTTTATTTTCTCTTGAGACTATCCATTATCAGTTTACAAGTACGACTTATCGACTTCTAGTGTTGAGATGACTGTAGCAAAAATTAAAAAAAATTTTTGCCCATACGGTCCAAAACATACCACGTGCATGCTGAGTAATTGTGATTTCAATATTCCAGGGACATTGCGCAATTAAGCGGTTTTCGGATGCGTCACTTGGCTGTTTTTCCGGATCCCGTAGTCGAGAAATTTAGTGGTGTGAAGTTTTATCGATCAGGTGATTATCTGACTATAAATGGCAAATATCTGGATGCAGCTGCGAGAGAGAGAGATATACTGGTAACTGTTGGTGGTGAACCGTGCAATTTGACTGCTTTAGCAAATCGTGCGCTAACGTGCCAACCACCTCCTGAAAGGCCAAATGCACAAAAGTTCTCGTATGATACAGATCCCGATGTTCTTGTGAAAATAGGTGACGTAAGGTATAAACATTTCTAGCTTCATTGTCTGCTTCTAGTTATATCATTTTTAGAAAGTTGAAAGTTATTAAAGTCGGCTGGCATGGAATATTCTTGTTTTGTATGGTCTATTTTTTTTTTTTTTTGAATTTTAGTTATCGAGTAGGCCATTTGTCATACAGCATGAAAGGAGCTGGATTATCACCTCAGCTAATGGGCGCTGTATTAATTCCAACTGCTTGCATCATTGGCGCCTTCTGTTTGCTTCTGGTTTTTTACAGGTGGATTTTCTATTTTTGAAGTAAATTTTTGTAGACAACAACAATGTACTACTAAAGCATTCCTTTTAACTAACTTATCATAAGCATTTATAAGTATTTAGGCGTAAAAGTACTTCTCATATGCGTGAAATGAAGCACTTGAAGAATCAGATCGATCAGATTGAAATGAAAGTGGCTACTGAATGTAAGGAAGCATTTGCAGAATTGCAGACATCGATGAATGCAATGGCTGCTGTTTTGCCCCTTGGAACACCTTTCATACCATTTCTGTCTTATAAGGAATACACTGCAAGGGTGAAACTTTTTCTTTCTTGAAAGATCATTTTCAGATTCTGTGTCTGCCCGATTTTTACTGTAACTGAGATGATTTCAGGTGTTGTTCCCTAATAATTATCATAATCACCCAGTTTTGCGTGATTTGGAAGTTGATAGTCAGCGAGCACATTCCATCGAGTTGGGTCTTCGAGCGTTCAATAAACTTCTTATGAACAAACACTTCTTGCTTTCATTTGTGCGCGCAATGGAAAATAATAAGTATTTCCTTGGCAAAGATCGTGTATCAGTCGGGTCACTGTTAATGGTTGTGTTAATGGTAATTTTAAACCAAAAATTAGTACCACGCACAGGTTCTAATTTTATAAGCATAAAATGTTTTCTCTGCATTTCTTTGTAGGAAAAAATGGAATACTGTACTGAAATTTTGAAGCAGTTGTTAAAAGAACTCATTGATCGGACAATGGAAAAAAGATTGCAACCAAAGATCCTCTTTCGCCGTTCGGAAAGTGTAGCAGAACGTATGTTGGCTGCATGGTATACCATCCTAATGTATAAATACCTTACGGTGAATATGTCTGATACATTTGCATGTTTGTTAAATTAAAAATTCATTTTCATTGAAGGTTCAGCAGGGTTCATTTAAAAAAAAAAAAAAAAATATTCCAATTGGCAAATGACAAGAAGTTATTAGTGTTCTTCAGTCAGTAAGAAATTTTAAGTATAATTTCTACTGGAAATCGTATTTTATGCAGGAATGCGCTGGTAGAAAACTTTATGAGCTGTACTGGGCAATGAAGCAACAGATGGAAAAAGGCCCGCAGGATGCGTTGACTCTCGAAGCACGGTATTCTTTGTCAGAAGAGAAACTTTTACGGGCGTCTTTTGATTTTCGGAAGTTGACTGTTTTTATTGCTGCTGATCATCATTCTTCTGGTGCAATGGATTATCCAGTTAGAGTACTTGACTGTGATTCGATAACGCAGGTATGCGTATAATCTGTGAACTGGATCAATTGTAAATGAATTATTCCAATATTAAACATTGTGGCTGTACGAAAGAGTTCATTCCTTCTAGTGATTTTTCTTTCCCTAATTGCAGTTTTCATAACTAAAGCACAACTTTTTTGTCTCTTTATCGTAGTATGTTTTATTCAAATAAATGTGTAATACCAGATCTGATATCCTCTATTTATTCCGCTTTCTAATTCATGGTGTTGAAGCTCTTTATGGAGTCTTAGTTTTATAGTTTTTTCCTCTTTTTTTTTTCGGTTAAAAAAGTTAGCTTATTTCTTCTATGAAAGCAAATTCTTTCAGGTGAAGGAAAAGTGTCTGGATGCAAAATATCGCACGACAGCTTTTTCCGATCGTCCGTCTGTGAATGATCTTGATTTAGAGTTGCGATCAGCATGTCCTAGAATAATTCTTCAGGATATTGACAGTACTTCAAAGATTGAGCCTGGTGGTTGGAAAAGGATCAATACTCTTGCTCATTACAATGTATTCCTTTTTTTAGCGCTTAAATTTCGTTATTGGGAAAGAAATTTATATAGCGTACTGGTGCATTTGTGAAAAATAGACACACAAAATTCAAGAATCGGATTTTTTTCTTTCGAATTTTATTCACTCATAGTGTTTTTCGAGGTCCCTGAAAATGCTACATTGGCATTGCTTCCACGTCAAGCCTCTCTTTACAATCTATCAATTTTGAGTGAACGTTCTACATTTTCCTTACCAAAACAAAGTCCTACATTTACAAAGCCGTTCGGAACAAATTCAAACTCTCAATGCAAAGGTTTGCTGTCAAGTTAGTATTTACTTTGTTCATAAGCAAAGGATTTCAGTTCTATAATCAGTTAATCGTAACTGTATAGTGCGTAGCTTCATGATGTTTAGCTCAGTTTTCTCAAGTATTCTCAAAATCAGTTATCTATATTGTCGATTCTCAACAAGATTTATCCACCATTCACACTTCATAATCAATAATTCTGTAGATATGGATTCCAATTACAAATTGTACCATCTTGTTCGCCCTTCCGAGCATGGTCCATCTGATCAACAAGATAAAATGGTCACTGAAATATATCTGACTAGGCGAGTTTCAAGTGTTTTCTCTTTATGTGTATTATGTGTTTATTTGGAGTTGGAGGAAACGAAACTGTAGATTATGCTTTAGTGGACTGTGATTTTATCTCTAGTCAAAAAACTTTAAAAATATTTCAGACTACTCACAATGAAGGGCACACTTCAAAAATTTATTCAAAACTTATTGGAAGTTATATTTTCCACCACAGTTCCAAATTCTGCTATTCCATGTGTGAAATATATGTTTGATTTCATGGATGACCAGGTAACTGGTAACTGATACTTCTCAGTTCCACAGCAAGTTAGATTCTGATACTGTAATTTGTACCATACTTTTTTCTGTTTTCTGGGTTTTTTTTTTTCAGGCTAGGGAACATGGTATTGAAGAGAACGAAGTCGTTCATGCTTGGAAAAGCAACTCCTTACCCCTGAGGTTTTGGGTCAACCTGATAAAAAATCCACATTTTGTATTTGACATTCAGAAACCAACCAAGGTATATGCAGTTTTATTCATTACCTCATATTATTCATGAAATCTGTTTTTATTTGAATCTTGGGCTATTTTTTTATGAATCAGGGATGACTGTATTAAACAATGTGCTTTGAATTCTTTGTAAGGTGATGACATCGATAATTTTTTCCAGCTCGAGGGTTGCTTATCGGTTGTAGCTCAAACTCTGATGGATGCATGTTCCACACAAGAACATCAGTTAACGAAGGATTCACCCAGTAGCAAACTATTATTTGCAAAAGATATATATCAATATCGTGACTGGGTTGATAGGTTAATTCTTTTTTGTGTCTTCTCAATGTTACCAGATTTTTTTGACTGAAAAATTTCCTTGCAGATATTATGCTGAAATAAGGCAGATGCCTTCAATAACTGACCAAGATATGAATGCACTGCTTGCCGAAGAGTCGCGTTCTCACTCACGTGACCGATTTCATATTTTCAGCGCACTGAATGAACTGTACAAGTAAGTTTTTTAGTAGCTTCTTTAGAACTTCTGTTTATAATCATCCTAGTCAAAATTTCAGCTTCCTTTTTCTGAACTTCAATTTTTACATTTTTTTTTCGCAATTCATAATTTTCTTTGCAAAGAATATTAGAGAATGTTTAAATTAGCTCATCGATTAAAGGTTTTATTTTCCAGGTATCTGGAGCAGTACAAGGAATCTTTGCGTGAAGAACTGGATATGAATCAGTGTGCAGTCAATCAGAAACTGCCACAGAAATTCCAAGATATGTTGAATACGATGGAGTGTGTAGGTGAACACTACAGTAATGGTGGGAGTGGGACCATAGGAAGTTTTGGACATCGTGTTTATCGAGGGAAACCGCGGGAAGATAGGGTATAGTGTCAGTTTCCGGAACATTGGTGCTAGAGATATTTGTTCAAGTGATTTAATTTTAATACTAAACAAGACTACTTGGTCCTTGTTAAATGTATTGAAGAGGCTAGGGTTAGTTGTAAGTTGCAGCTGGTAGTAACTTCATTTCTAGGAAAAGATTGGAAATATCTCGACCATAAAATTTCATCTACCTCAAAGAGCGTTGTTCAGGACATTATATGTTTTTGCTCATAATTCACTTAGAGAGGCTGTATTACCAGACTGTTCCTATGCCTAAGTTTTTTTTTTTTTTATATATATATATTTTATAAGAAGACTTCATTGTTTATTCTATATAGTTACTACTTAAATCGTATATTACTACTACAACTGAGATCGCAGAACTTCGAAAAATTATTTTTACCTTAAAACCGTCAACCCAATTATCCAAACTGTAACTTATTATTTTACGAATTTACTCTTTTTTTTTTTTGCATAATGACTTACCATGATGTAATCAATACAAAAAACCCATTTTGATTCTTGCAACGTTTGATCGTGCGGGTATTATGCGGTGTTCACCACAGTGCTTAATTTCATGACATGGGTGTTGAGTCATGTTACCACTGTAGTGAATGCGTCTTTTTTCACTTGTTTTGCATGTTCGTATTTCATCTGTTTTTTTTTTTTTTTTTTTTTTTTTTTTCAGATCGTTTTGTTTTCTTTCCAAAAAGACACAGTTCTTGACTTTTTGTTTCCGTATATTTTATGATAAAAAATGAATAATTTTGAACTGGAGGAGAAGTTTCCTCCGACATTACTCTTCTTTTGTTATTTGCAGACAAATTTTGGTGCTTGCATTTTTCCAATTTGCTTATAAGCTCTGCATTCACAATATTTTTGTTGTATACTTATATGTTCATAACTACTTTTGTTATTTGCATATTTCTTTATGAACGTTCCTTCCCAAAGTTTTCGTATGTTAATTTTTTTGCTCTCAGTACTGTACAGTTATTTCCGACAAATCTGCAGATCCTCATTGAACTGTATATTTCTTCAACAGCAGATATTTTTGGGACGTAGGTTGTACACAAGCGTAAACGGTATAATGGCATGTGTCATATGAAATTTCGTTGTTGAGACATCTTATACTGCAATAATCATCTGGGCTGAATTTGAATCCAATGAGCTATCTATCCTAAACATGCGATTACATTTTTATTGAGCGTTGGCATTTTCATTCCTTTAAACCGACGGAACAATCGCTAAAGTAGAAGCACGTATTGTGGCATCATTGCGGCTTGCCGGTGTAGTTGTTACTTCGCAAGGATCTGAGTGGGGTTGTATTTTATCATTAACTGCTGGATGAACTTTGTAATGATGAGTTAATTGAAATGAGACTTAGTTAAAAGGCAGATTGGTACCGTAAGAGGATATGTATGTTATATTCCATCTGGTGCATTAGTTTTTCAGCTGAAGAGAAGTACCGGAAGATTTGAGTACAGCTATGGATTCATTCGATTCTGATATAACATCAACTCTTCAGACATTTATGTTTGAGTGCTGTATTGCACCTGTAATATTTGTCCATGGAGGGAATAGCCTAAAATTAAATTCTAATTTCGTGTAGGTTACGTAGTTAAACTGGGAAATGCGTCAGATTGAGGTTATCAGTCGAACTGTTAGAGTTGCAGCGATGCAGCTTATTCATTGTTTATTGCACCAAGCAAAAAAATTCTATTAAATGCTCGTTTGGCAGCGGAAGCATAGGAGATGTATGGTGTTCGTACATTTATAAAAGCCTTTAAATAAAGTTGACACGTTGATGTCAGTGACTGCAAAGAATCTAAGTTAATTTATTGAAAGGTAATTGAATTACTTTATTTAGGCTCTTCCTCTAGAATTAAAACACATTTGAGTTGTTTTCTCAGAAAAAAATTTTCTTAAGCACATGCAAGCTGAAACTTTTAGCGTTTATAAACACGGTAAATATATTCTCTTCGTGATATCACCATTTCATTCTCCTTTGTGATTGTGGAATTGAATTTTAAGGTGTTCTCACTGTTCATTACTGGTCCATGTTATGGTATTTCATGTCATGAAATCATGGCTTTAATCAAATAAGCCAACGCATTAATGTAGTTTTAATTGTCTGTGCAAAATTAAAAGCACTCTAAATGTTGTAACTTCTACCAATATTCGATGGGGGCACATATTGCGGGAGCACCACAAGGTATTTGAAACCGTCGTTAAGGTGAAAATAACATAAAGTCCAGTCGTTAAACTCACTTGAGACCAACGTAAACTTCTCGTCTTATCAGTAAATTATAAAGCGCACTAAGTCTGAAACCAATTTATGAACTGAAATGAAAGAGTGGGAGAGAAAAATTTGCATTTCATGAGAACGCTGAACACGTTAGATACACAATTTACATGCATCTTGACGTTCAACGATGCGGTGGTACTGTAAATTCGTAATCAAGACTTAACGGTCGTTTTAGCACTCAAATTTGTAAGTAGGCAGTTCCAGTTGCTTCAAGGGTTCTTTTGTAGCAGATTTCCAAGTTTAGGGAAGATCCTCTGTTACGCCAATTCAACATTTCCGTATCGGAAAAGTATATTATTTCCAGAAAAAAATCGAGCATGCGCTTATTTTTCGCAATAAAAACGACACAAATGATCAATTCTTACGCAATTATTGCCCTTCTATTCGGAACAGATCGTCTATGCGGTAAAGCTTCCTTGGATCGGGTATCACACTTTTTCTCATTGTTTAAAGGTGACCGCAGTTCATAAAACAATTTTGTGCCACTAATTCTGCCTGTGGAGTACGCTGTTTTGAAAAAAGTTCTGAAAGTTCAAATTGGTGTGCAATGAAATTGGAATTTGTTGGAGCATGGATCACTATGACAGAACAAAAAAAGAGCTGTTGGTGTCTGGAAGAACTGTAAACTGCATCATGATATCGGAAATATTTTTTAAAAAGCCTTGAAGCAGACGGTACTACCCATGATGTCTGTAATGAAGGTTTCCAGTTCAAAACGTGCAAGGTTTCGAGATTTAAGGGAAAAAAATTTTTAAACTTTAGAAATGAAATTTCAGTAAGATATTTTAATGGTAATAATTGTCAAATAGTATGAGCTATTGTGTTGCATCAAAGTGATGTAAATTATAAAGAATCATTAAGAAGTCATTTATTTGGAAATGAACTTTTGCTCCTTCCATATACAACAAGAATTTTTTAGTCTTTAAAAGGTTGAGGATTTCACCTTATGACTTCGATTACATTGTTTTTTTTGACTATAGGTTTTCTTGATAGAAGTTGTTAAAGAGATTTTTTTTTTTTGAATATTTGAAAAAAAAAAAAAAAGTGCAATTGGAGGAATTGGGAACGCAGTTAAAACTTTCTTCATGTTTTTCTATGGTTGGAAAATTTGGAAAGTAGTACCACACTTTTTTTCCAGAAATTTATTGAATGAAATTTTATTTGGCATGGATGTACAGGTAATTTAGGTGTTGTCTCATTCGAGTAGTTTGTGCATGCGATTTATTCAACAAACATTTCTTAGAAATTCCTTTCTGCTGAATGAAAGAAATTATACTCCACAGCAGCTTCACAAGAAAATAGTGGTATCAAAGGAACAACTGGAGAATAGTAGTAAGTTTAAGTTTATATATTCCTTTCTTCTAGTAATTGCATTACTTATTTGTTTGTGATAAATTTTGCGAATCTCACTCAGTCCGTCATTATCGTGCTATGTAAGCTTTTTCTGGAACTATGATTGAGATGTTAACGAGACCAAGTGATGTTTCATTCTTCCAGGCAATTTTCTCTTATTTGTAAAATATCTGATGTGCCGAGAGCGCTCTTGTTGTATTGCTTTATTTGTGCATCCCGCCACTGGAAGAATTTTAAACTAAAAAGCTTTAGTTGTTTTAACAGAATCCACTGAAGAGCCGGAGAGTAGTAAAAATATTAGTGTTGATCCAGAGTACAAAAAAACCACAGGATTGCGAGGAATTCTCGAAAGCTATAGCTGCATCGGCGTAAGTTGTTATTTTTCCCTTCTTTAAAAGAAAGTAAAGAATCCTTCTGAGATGGTTATTGCATGGGAAGACAATGCTGAGAAAATCAAGTCATGGCAGTAAATGAGAAACGTCATAAACTTGCGGTTCTTCAATGAAATAGAGAAATATTTGTTGGATTCTAAAGCGAACTTTTCCAGATTAACTTGAAGGATTCAAGGTGCTTCGTGTGGAGGAACTCGGAAAATAAGTTGTTATGTCAGCTAATATCTGGAATAATTTTTTCGATCGCCATTGTTGTAATCGATCTTATATACCTTATTTATACAATGATATCAGTCCGTCGTCGTGTTTTGCCCTCGTCAAGGGTATCTCTTTCATAAAAATAAAAGTGTGAGATCAAATTATTTAGAACTTTACAATTAAATAAGTTACTTAATGATGAAATGAATTTAAGAAAAAAGCACAGATCAAAAAGCTTTTTTTGTAATAAATGGTACAGGCGACGGATTTTGCGCGATGCGTTATTCACATCCTATTGTGGTGCACTGCAAGCATTTCAAACATTTATCTGCTTTATACCTGGGAGTACTTATGGAAATACATAGACTTCAAGGCCAAAATCCCACTGCAGTCTTACATGGCACTGGTAAAATTGTTATTACTGAATGCTAGCCATTATTTATTTACTTTGTTTACACTTATTTTATTAATTTATTTATTTAATTGTTAAATTCGGCCCTTTCATTTATTTACTTACATTTATTTAATTAATTTATTTATACATTTACTTATCACATTATTTACTGTCATTCATTTACCAGTTGTTACTATTAATCGGTCTATTTATTATTATTACTGTTATTTGATCAAATAATTAGCGTGTTGAAAACGGCTTGTACCTTTGTGACATATCAAGTAAACAAACTTTAACTGACCATGAAATAGCTCAGATACTCTCTATAACGAACGTAATGACCTACTGCGCTGAGATATTCTATAGTAAATGGTTGTACATGCGTGTTCGGCTGCTCACCATCTCAGGTAAATAATAATTACCATTTTATCATAAGAATCGTTTATTTTGCATTGCCACTGAGCGATGAAATATTTTGCAAGAGACGATTATCACATTATCACAGGCAAGGTCGAAACGTCGAACCAAAGAATTCACACAAGTGATGAAATGGTCGCTCGGTTAGCGAATCCGGAAAGTCTGGAATCCGAAGAACATTTACTGATTCCAATTAGTAAACGTCTTTAATTCTATTGTAAATCGACACCCCTCTCAATACAGTATTGATTTCTACTGAGGCCTTTTAATGTCAATGCATCAGAGTGAAAGAGAAAAACTTCGACAAGGTATGAAGAAAAAAGCGCTTACAATAAAAGTACTTATCAAAGCACAGCATATCCAGCTACTTGATTCTTTGATATCACAGTTCAAAATGACGTGGAATGCCAGTGAGCACGTGTGCATTTTCACAAATGCAATCATCTCATCTCACCTGGTTCTGCTCTTTTATCACTCCGCAGTGCTCATTTCAATAACATTTTCACAAATGCACACGTGCTCGCAGACTCCATTGTTCTTACAAAAAACAAAGATGCCAAGAATGCTGTTGAGGAGTCGCCTACTGTTTTCATTTTGCGTTAAAACGGATCTAAACTCGCCTCGGAGTGGGTGAACAGTTCTGGACTTTCTCGGTGCTAGCTTATCGTGCTGCAGCGAACTACCGATAAACATGCAGCGTTCATGCAATGCTCGACACGGAGTGAACCAGCTGGTTGCAGTGGTAAGGCAACCGCACAGCACAGTACTTGCACTAATCTGCAGCTGAGCAGGAACAGTTGCTTGCAGCGTATATAACGGCCCTGCTCCTCACACCCACACTTTTTCTCAATTTAATTTCTGTTTTGCCACTTGATTTCATCTCATCTCATTTCATCTCATCTCACCTGATATCTCAACTTTCACCTCATCTCACCTGGTTCTGCTCTTTTATCACTCCGCAGTGCTCATTTCAATAACTACGCACGTACCTTATACGTGTTATCGATTGCTTTCAATCACTGATTAGTCGAAGTTTTTATCTAGCTCGGCATAGAAACTCTTCTCCATTTTAAGATTCTATTAGAAATATCAAACAACGGGTAGGTTTGATGTTTAAAGTACTTGGCAATGTATATCATTCATGAAAGTTCCTTTTACTTCCCGTTTGTTCAATTTGAAGTGAGTCCATTAATAATTGATGGTTCAATTGTTTAAATGGGAATCTAATCCAGTTCATGTATTGAGAACTGAGCTTTCGAATAGAAACTGTAGCCATCTCGGAGGTTCGGAATTTGATTTGAGTTTCATTTTGGCACATTTTACTACGCTTAAATGCAGAAAAGTATCAGTTATTTTCCAGATAATATTTCTATTATCACTTGACAGTTTTATCAGTTGATTTACAGTTTTGAATATCTAAAAAAAAATCAGCTTAATACCATATGTTAAAATTTAGGAGTTCACAACATCTTCTACTCTTAGTTCTTAAAATCCCCTGGATTATTTATTTCTTTTTTTCAAGTTTAATAAGATTTATTGATCAGTATTGACTTCAACTTACTGCTTATAAAAGAATGTCCGTGGAACTTCAGGCAGATGACTCTTGCTGCAGGGAAAGCTGTAACACGTGTAATGCACAGATGTGAAGCAGCGAAAGCGTCTGGCTACCTTGGTGAGCACAACGAGGACAAGGGATAAGGGAGACTCCTTAAATCATTTTTTTTTTTTTAAGTAAAGGTGGTATGGATTTTTAAGAGGAAGTATGGTCATAAAATGTGTTTGTTTGAACGGTAATTTCTTTTTAAAGCCCACTCAGGAGATGCATTTTCAGATCTGTCAGATTGTGGTGTAATGTATATCGCGGATGCAATATATTTATTATTAAAAGGGTACGAAATCAAGAAATGCAACCTAAGAAACAATTCTCTCACAAAATTTCCTATGAAAATGGTGGAGCGGTTTAGCAAGATGATTAGTAAGTCCTATAGTGTTATTAATTGTTTTTCATTTTATTTTCGGTAGAAAAAGTAATTTAGAGGGAGGTATTTGCTGACCAGTTTTATTGAAATACAAAATTTATAGTCCGAACCTTATTTAATTTACCTCCATATTTTAGCAGTTATGCAAAAATGTTTACGTAAAATGGCTAATGAAATATAAACTTGCTGTTCTGATGATATCAAGATGAGCTTGCATTACCGACGTCTTTTGTTTTTCGGTTCATTTCATGAAAAATGAACTCACTGATCTCAGTGACGACTTAAAATTTGCAGTGTTTAATGTGGAAGGCAATGCGATAGAAGAATTTCCTATTGAAGTTGGTGGATGGACTGAAATGCGAGGAATGAATTTGTCAAATAACAAATTAACGACATTTCCTATCGGTATTTTCAACATGAAACAGCTTACATACCTTGATATTAGCGGCAATAATATTAGCGGTACATTTTTTTCAGCCATCTTCCGTATTTTACCAAATTAATAGCTCCGCAGTTTACATCCATCCATGAATGAAGCAGTTGGGCTTTTTTCAGAAAAAATATGAAAGTCAAGCAACAAAATGCGTTATACTTCTCATGCTATCAAGCGAAATTTTTTTTTTCTTAGAAATAGATGTTGATCGCCTTTACACATCATTGCCCAATTTAACGCAGTTAACATTAACTGGAAATCCTGTAGCAGAAACGATGAAAACTGAATTGGAAAATCACGAAAAGAAGCCGAAAACTTTGAAATTATTGCTGATTTAGCATAACTACAATTGATCTCTTCTAATCTTTGCACGGTGCCGTACTGATAACAACAATATTTTTACTCTTTTCGTTAAACAAGTTTCTAGTCGATTGTTTAAAATGTTAGTTCTCCAATACTGTATATAACTGTAAGCCATTTCAAATAAAAAGTATTTGTGCTACATTAAATAATATTTACGTCAAGAAATTTTCAATCCTGTTCGGTATTTCTTTGCTTAGAAACTACTCTTTCACCAACCAACCTTCTGTAAACTAGCAGTACCCCCTAACTGATCGTTTTCCCATGCAAATATGACTGAAGTTCCAGTTCCAATGTTCTCAGCGAAAATTTTCAAATATCCGTTTCATGTCTTTTGAAACCGATGATCTTATGAACGTTAACTATTTTCATTTTTGTTTCTTATTAGAATTTGTATCCACAGTGTCAATAACGTTCAGATATATACCTTAGTTAATTTACAACGCGTCGGACCTCACTTCTTCTATTCGGTTGATTTGGAGCAATTTTTGTGCCGTCACAAGTTCGACTTCAACCACTGTTATCCGTATAAATAATGTGTAAGTAATTATGGATTTGTTTGGCAATAAGCTACCGGAATTAATAAAGTGGGGAAGTTTTTTCTTGCAAAGGAATTTTATGAGGAATGATATTATTTATGAATAGACAGAGGAGCATTATTATCGGTGCGTTTAAGCTTCCTTCAGTTTGTTGTCATGTGTGACAAAGGAACTTTCATGCATGAAAATGTATCTGTCTTTCCTGTGAGTTTGCTATTACCATTGTCCGGTCAAGTTGTAACTAGCGAAAAAAGCAACAAATGAGGTGACCTAGTTCATCATTATCTCAAACTGAATCAAAAAAACCTAGTTTGCTCACTTGGCAGATAATTTTTTTCACGGTCGTGAACCCCATTTGTTGGTGGACTAGTCCTTACGACAAATTGCGGACAGTTATTTTTTATTTCTGATATAGTTCTACACATAAGGCCAAATGTCTCAGTTACACAAATGCAATTCACAACGAATCACTGAAAATGAGCTGCTCGAAAAAAAAAAAAAGAAAAAAAACTGGAATAAAAAAAAAAAAAAACATTTTATGAACTCATAAAGAATTAACTCGAGGTGATCGGAATGGCAACTGCATTGACTTATTTTTTTCTACAATACCAAATTCTACTGCTATAAAATTCTTTACCACGATAATGGTTGGTATTTACATCCACATCATCGGAAAAGTAAGTTGATTGTCTGATAGTAGCAGTGTCAGGAATTGACAACTAAAGTTCCACAACATTCTTAAGTTAAAGAAATCTCTTGCTTGCCTAGACAGCTTAATATTTCTTCTGTTTCAAAAATGGTTCATCTGTTCTGTCCTGTAAATTAGAACTTTGAGTAAGATAATCAGTCTAAAAATCGTCGCACATATGGATGACAAGGGAATTTGATCTCGACAAGTCCATGTTTGCGATTTCAAAATATATATGAAAGTGGAAAAACAAATTTTCTAATATGAAGAAGGTGAAGATTCTAAGGACATGGAGGAAAAAAAATAATTAGTTTAAAGTATAAAGGAAAGAAAACGGCATTGTTTAGGATTTTAAAAAGTATGTAGTTTTAGATGTTATTGCTTACCACTGAAAAGTGATTTTCAGCAAATGATTCTGCGGAAAACTTTCAAGTAGTGCGGATTGGAACTCTCGAGTATGTTCCTTCCTCATATTTCCAATTATTTAGCGATGTTGGCATATATATCTCATATTTAAAATTAATTTTCCTTTGAAAAAATTCTCCTTATCCAATACTTGGCTTTTAGGCCACATTATATTTAATAGTACACTATATTTTCGTATGCATTGCTTTAAAGTCCACAGCTTCGACTATATTCATGAAAAAAAAAAGGATCTTTTGTGTTGAAGACGATAATTTTTTTGATTTTAAAACATCATTAATTTGATAGCGGTGTCCAAAAATTTACTTGAATACTATTAGAAAATGGTGCAAAGAACCATTTTTTTTATCACTAGATACCTTTTTTCTTTGTCGACAATTCACCTTATTATTTCTGATGTAACATAAATTTTGTTTATATAAATTAAATTACCTATTTATTTATTTATTTATTTATTCTTTGTTTATCTTATTCATGTTAGCATTCGAAATTAAAGCTCATATAACCTGATTGGTACAGTATACATCAATATTAATATAGTTTTAAAAGGCAAGAGCCAAGTATAATATGCAAATTAGAAAGGCATATTTTTGAAATAAGATTTACGTAAAATGCAAAATTAACCCGTATAGGAATTACAGTCAGCTTAAATTTGAGTTTCTAAACCGAATTGCGCATTTGAGCATCATCGGTTGTAACCGGTTACTTCATCGATTTTCATTCATAAATCAATACTGTCTGAAATAGTAATATGCATGCTGCAGAACACGATCGAGTTCAAAAGGTTGTTTTTGTTTTTTATATACACCATATTTTCTAAAAAATTTCAATTATATTGTGGCCTTACTTCTGCAGGACTAATTAAAAAATGATGACGATAAGATAAAATCCAAAGATTTTTCAAAAATTCCAAAAATTGATAAAAGAATAGTGTTATGAATCTCTTTCGAATAGTTTAAATCAGGGTACAACTGCATATTCACTAGGACTACCGCAGGTGGGATGATTTACTTGCCTTCAAAAGATGTATTATTCCACATTTACTTTGACCGATTGTATTGATTTCCTAATATGCATATAATAAAATGTGTTGGAAAATAAATTTTAGAAAAATTCCTAAAGAAATCAATAACCTAGCTTAATTATATCAGAAGCGTTGTCAAATCATAATACGCCATGTTGCAAAAAGTATACACTTTTAATATTGTGTTCAACAATAAATGTTTCTATATAATAATTAATAATTTGTGTTGAGATAACAGAAAGCACTGCATTGGTCATCTTTAAAAATTCCTACAGGGATTTGAATTCTTGCGTGAGTTTTTGTCGAAAAAACCTTTGTCACAATTATCCACTTTTGGAAAATAGAAGACTTCGTGAATTTGGCAGAAATTTCATGGTATCAGTATCATCCAGTGACTGCATATGTTTAGGTTGAACGATTACCTTTATCAGTAATTTGTGCCAATTCAACGGACAAGATAATAGAACGGAACCAGAATAGGCTTCTACGTCCCGTCTTTATCAATGGTGTAGAAGTTGGCTTCGCGTAAGTTGTTCTATTTTCGAATAAAAAATATAAAATAACTTGTTTAAATCGATATTTTATTTGGAACTGTATTTTAATTTGCCAAGAAGTTTGAAAAATCCCCGAAGAATGAAGCAATCAACTATAGAAATAAGGAAATTGATATTCTAAAGTGCTATTAATTAAAATGGTTTTCTCTCAACCATTTTCTCATAGTACTTCCTTACTCAGTAGTTAGCAATAATTAAAGGATAACTAAGAGAGAATTTATTCAGTTATTCACAAAGCGAAAAGATGGTAAAAAAATTAAGTGCCCGCGGGATAACAATAACTTTATGGTATTTCATATCACGTGGTCATCAAGCTCAAGCACTCTTACCATTTTGCTTTAAAAGTTATCCGGATAAGTCGGACTGTTGGGATGAGCTTATGGAACTTTATCACATGAATTTGATTGAATTCACTCCAGGTCATCTTTCACTTATTGTTATCAATTTATGTGTGTCGTTTTGTTCATTTAACTGAAAATCAATTTTTATTAAAATTTTTTTTAGTGTTTCCTTTATAAGCAACAGTAGAAGATTATTGCAGGAAGAAGTAAACTAAAATTCAGTTTAAGTATGAGGTCTTAATGAAAGCGATCTCGACCTTACCAGATAAGATTATATGGCTCATTTAACTGGAAATCTTATTAGTGGTTATTAGTATCAAAAAATTATATGGCTTATTAGTAATTAAAATTACAGACGCTCAGATTGCTTTCTTAAAATTCAAGCGTAGCTTCAAAAAAAAAATGATGAACCCCAATAAGAAGGTTATACAAAAATTTTAGGATTTGGTAGTGATAAGTATTTAGAAGTAAATCGTATTATGGCAATGCGTGCTCGCGAATACGGTGGTTGCATGGTGGCTCGATCACAAATGCATATTATTGTGGAACAGGATCCACTACTTGATCGAACTGTCGAAACAAAGTATTAAATTATCGTATCGTTATCTTCAACGGAAAGTGCTGAAATCAAAGGAATATAGGGACATTTCCTTTTTTCACTTTGAACTAAGCAAGTGTTTGCAAACTAAGTGTGGAAAAACTAAGTGTGAAAAAAAAAAACTAAGTATGAAAAAAAGAAATTCATTGTGGATCGTCAGGTTTAAGGACTGTTCAGGTACAATACAAAACGTGAGTCAGTATGCAGGGTTGTTTCCCGTGAAGTATTTCTTTTTGTCATGATGTTATTCATCAGAATTCAAGCAGTTTGAATGGCTCATAAAATTCGCAAATTTTTTAGGTACAAAAATCAAATAATTACAGATTGCTGATGCCATCTTTTAATGGAAACGATATCATTTTTCCAATTGATGGGCCCCTTGGAAGAAGGGGCTGCACTTTTGCGGTAACGTGATTTATTAGAACATTTTTATTAACAACGGGACGTTTAAGATAATCATTTTAATATGAGCAGCCTTCTTTGATTCCCAGATTTTTTAAATAACATATTTAGGACACACTTACATGCGCATTTGAAGATCCAGAATGGCCACGGTGTGTCCTGCAACAAATGAATCTCCGTGACCAGCGAATCTGGATGAGCAATTTGGCTGATATCACTCACAACTGTATGTACTTTTGTTAATTTTATTATATATATAGATAGATATAAAGTAAAATAAATAATTTTTTGAATTTGAAATTTGATTTCGGCGATTTGAAAAATGATTTCAGCGCATTGGCTAACAATTGCCGCAAAAGTATGCCGATATCAGTCTCTGAATTCCGTTTACATTCCTCTAGGATGTCCTCCATTCGAAGGTTGTCCATTCCAGCTGCACCCTTCTGAAACGAATCCTCCTGAAAATCGCGGATTTTCCAAACTGCGGCGCCGAACACGACGAACTCGTTTCTTTGATGAGTAGGTTTTAAACATAATGTAGCAAAAATACCTGCTTGTTAGGGATGTGCAGGACTGAATGAAGATTGGACCTAGCATATGTGTGATTTTAATACAAAAAAATTTAGTAGTGGTCACTACCAGCGGACTGGCTATAATAACAATTGGTTCGACCATTTTTCAAATCGCCGTAGGAGTTGGAGGTCCAATCACGGCTTTTTTGATTCAAACTACTATTTTGTGCCTTCATATCGACGGAATCAGCACAAATATAATGAAGTGCTTAATATTATTAACAACTTTTTTTAATTTCTTAGTAAAAAGTGGGCAAATTTCAGAAATTAATAACGTCGGTTCGAGAAAAAAATCGAATAAAATTTACTATCAATTTTCCAAATTTTTGCTTAAAGTTTAAATGGGGGTTTTACCGAAAAGAAAAAAAAAATTGCAGTGTATGAGATGAAATCCCAAAAGAAGACGATGTTTTCAGAAGAAAATAAATTACATTGGTCGTCCAAATTCGGTTTATCGTCTAAATGGCTCACCACGTACCGCTTCTGGAAACGAACTCAAAAAAGCAGGAACTGTCAGTGGGCAGAAACCAGAAATACCCAACATTCTTAGTCGTCTTGCCAGTGTTTTTGGATATAATAAAGTAAGTTCTGAATTTTCAAAAATGCAAACTGTTCTAATCCACAAGATCCATAAATTATCACGCTCTCGTTCACGATTTCTACTGCCTATACTCAATAGATCAACGGAAACGTAATTCTTTAATCAGAAATCTATTGGACACTGACAATAATTAGTGGTTGGATTGATTCATTTCAGACGAGTTGACAGACTAATGACATTGTAGGCCAAGTCAATTTGCGATCGAAATCCAAACTTAGTTACAACGAAGGACGGTCTGAGTAAGTTGGCTCACCTGGTACTGGAAGAAGAGGAGAAAGGACAGAAAGGGAATCATGAAGACAACAATAATGGTGACAAACAGAAACAGGAGCAGGGGGAGGAGAAGGAGCAAGAGAATAAAAAAGCGAAAGGAGAGCAGAAAGAGAAGAAAAAGCTTCTTGAAAGCGTCACCTCGGGTTTTGAGGACAAGAATGATTCGAAGGAGGAAGTAAAAGATTCCGCGGATGAAATCGGAATAAATCCGTTTCTACCGCTTGGGGGTACTATTTCGGTAACCACCATCAGTAATCCAGAACTACCGCTGGAAATTGCCTTCAAAGAAAAAGCTGTCATTTGTTCCAACATCGATGGTGCAACGTATCAAGGCAGCGATCTTATTTATTTTTCGGATTCGGAACTGGAAGATGAAGACGAACAGCCTCTCCGTGAAGCTGAAGTACTGATGTAGATAATGCTCCATCGAATAAGTATTTGATTCCCCTTTTCATGCTCGTCCATTTTATTTCTGTAATGCAGCTGCTGTCTACATCAGTCCAGGAAATGCGCAAATAAAAAATTTTATTCTCGCTTGCGCATTATTTTTCAGATAATTGAAATGTTCATGAAAGGTTTACGATAACACTGATGAGAGTATGAACCTTCATGAATATCCTACAAAATTATTAAAGGTCGATTAGATTAGAGTATCATTTACCAAACAGTCAAGTGCCTTGATAAGTCACAAGATGTCGTGAACCAAGTATAATTAAACATGTTGATACAATAATGAAACACGCAAATGTGAAGAAACACATTCGATCACGGATCTCTAGTCAATCTCTACTTGCGCATCCTGCGGCAATATGACTTGGCTTGCAAAACTGCATTAGGGGTTTATAACTCGTGGATGAATATTTTTTTAATAGTCCACGATTGGAGTGGATGAAATCTAAATTTTTTAAGAACGAAGCAGGCAGATTTTAGGGACTTGTCCTTTCCTGTCCTTGTATTCTCGAATATCATGTGACGGGCGATTCCCCGCAACTCGACACACACTTTCTGCATTCCTCTATGCAGATTATATAACACATCAGTTTAAAAACAACTATCATGGACAAAGCCAATTATGATATTACAACGAATTGGTAAGTGATAACGTTCAAATTTCCAGAAAAAATCGTAGCGCTTGAAAACAGTAGTAAAGTGACTGCTGTGTGAAAATGTCGTAAAGATGATTTTGTTTATCTCTAGCGACCTAATACTTCAAGCTTACTGAAGTCTATAAGCTAAATAGAAACACAAACATACATCGCTTAGCTGGCACAGCGAAGAGTAGATTTTCTTTCTAAACATGCCCCATTTTAAGAAATTCGACAAGTTCGTGTGAGCATCCTCCCATTTGCATCAGTATCTAGAAACTGGCTAATTTTCAAAAATAAATTTGAAACACAGAGAGACTTAGAATAATGGAACTACCGGATACTGCTCTGATGTTAGAGGAGGAAATACCAATGAATCAGCAAAGATTATTCACTCCACAAATATTGTCAGTAGGTGTGATGATGAACTGACGAAAAGGAACTGCTTGCAAGTCGATCTTGGAACAACTATGCTATCACGTCGAACTTTATTATTATATTTGGTAGGTTTCTCACACTTCACGCTACTGTAGGAACACAGTTCTAATAAAGAGTGGTGGACGTTAAGAGAATTGAAAATATGACTGCCTTTATAAATATTTTTTAATATAAAGTCAGAACTACTCCTCATTGAAAACTTATTATCGTCATATTTATCAGCTTTCCTTCAAATGAAATCTTTTAGTTTAATAATCGAATCAATAAATTATTGGGATTCTACTGTAGCAAGGAAATAAGGAAAGAGCGTTTGCTAGGTTAAAACTCATGTCAACTTCTTTCACCTCTTTAATTGATTCCATTGGGAATGCTTAAATAATGAGGCATTTAGCTACCTTAAAGAAGTCATAGCTATTCCCGCTGTTTATCCCTACTTGGTCGAATTTTCTTAACTTTTGCGTTTGCAAACGATGTTAATTCTTGAAATAGAATATGTCAACAAACCAATCAGGGAACCATTTTCCGATATTAGTGGTGTCCTATCAGTAATCATACCCAGAAAGAAAACGAGCGGCAGAAAAATCGTGATCTCTAGAATTTTTTGCTTCATCTCTTCAGACCACGTCACCAAGCATTGATTTCATTAAAGTAAATATATTCTAAAACACTGCTTTGGAAGGAAAAAATTTAATGATCACTTAAATGTGGAAAACACTGAGAATTATCTTTGCGGCGGCATCAGGTGAGACTGTAAATCCAAGTACGATCATCATCAATATTATCAACAATAATAATTCCTACGCCTTTGAATAATAAAGAAGAAAAATAATGCAAAATAAGTCTGTTTCTTGGCGGTAAGCTGATGTTGCTGAAATTAATTGAAAGGCTTTATTTTTACGATATTCCACGCAGATTTAAATTATTATGAAACTGTTAAAGTGAATGAACCTGATCTTGCCTTTCCTTATCTTTTCCCCCACATGAATTGGAAAAAAATTTTATACTTATACTACACAGCAAGTTTGATTTCGTCAATTGTAGTTAAATAAAAACAAATAAAATTGAACAAAGCGAACAATGTGTCCAAAAGTTTTGAGAATAAAATATTTTACTGACCACGAAAATCGGGTGATACAGATCAGTTACCGTAATAATCTGATGATTGTCACAGATGGTTTAAATATTTCCTTTCAAAAACCCCCACTTGGTTGTATTGGACTATGGTTCTATCACTGCAGGTGTACTGCTTTAAATAATCTGGTTGTATTAATATAATTTATGTCATCTTCATCGAAAGTCGGAAAATTGAAAAGACGATGGGAAATTTTTGGAACTATCATAAAAAATTGTCGAGCATTAACTTTTTAGCATGTCATCTTTTTGTATGATATTCCGTAACTAAAAAAAAACACTGGACGAATTCCACTGGCCATTGGGTACATAATGCTCTGTGTCCATAGTTGGCTGCTTTATTGATTTCGTTTGCCTTTCAACTTTGTAAATCTATAAAATTACCATTGTATGTTCAAAAACCAAACTGAGGAAGAAATGTTTCGGAAGCGCAAACTTGCAAAATTAAAGAAGATAAAATTTAGCAACAGGATGTGATAAAGAAACATGAATGATGTCTGGACATATTTGTGTGTGCTTTTATATATATATATATATTTGTGTAGCAGAAGAAAATGAGCCAAGACAAAGTGATTTCCATGAACATACAAATGAATATCGCACAATCAGAGTAGATTACCAACCATCTTCACAAAAACACGTAAACAAGTACAACTACATCGGATGTCTGACAATCACTGGAATGAAGGAACAGCAGTACGTATGAAAATCAACATGCTCTTTAATTGTTTGCAGAATTTATACTTTAAGGACGAAGACTTAAAATGATAGATTTGGTGATCGAATAGAACCCAATTAATATTGATTTTGCATAATAATTTCACGAGTTGGCACTTGTAACACACTCCCATCGTAACTAACAACATAATTAAATGGGAAAATTGAGTTGAAATTCTCATCTGCACTTTCACTTGATTTCATTATGTTTTGTATAAGCATAGTTAAATCAGTGTATGAACCTACCTGTTACATAGCAGCGCGCGTTTCCAAAAAGCATTTGCTGTACCAGAAATTCGAATATCCTTAATGTTACCATATTCAAGTAGATCATAACGTATCTTGCAATTGTTTCAAGTCTGCAGTATTCGTACTGTAGTATTTCCAACAAATTTTGCTAATTTTTATCGATATTCACGATGAATAGACTTACAAAAGTAAGAGCCAAAAGAAAACTCCCACTTAAGTATCACCGGAAAAACCTACATAGTCAATCACTTGGTTCTTTTCTCCTGTGAATAAAAGAGTATAGCCGCCGAATTAGATCCTACATATCGACTTTTTTTTCCATGTGCTTAAGATCCATTCTATAAATTGCCAGCTGCTTGCTGCTGTCATATCACATCTGTGAAGAACCACTCCGTTCATAATCCCCTAACTTGAGAAATCAGGAAAACTATTACGTGGTTCAAAATCAATGCCGTCCTATACATTGAACTCAATTCCTAATTTTCTTCCCGTTTTACTTTAATTCAGTTCCTAAAATCATCCTTGACAACACAGTACATCTAATTACTGTAATAATTTTTTTATCATCAACTAAGAATGAGACTTTCCTAAGCGAAACCAAACTCTCTGAAGTATGACATCTCAAAATACGTGTGAAAATCTAAACTAATAAATAACATGCGCTCCAAATTCGGGTTTTATCTTCGACCAGAAAATAACAAGTTCATAATCGTGCCTTATTATACCCTAAGAAATACCGCGATGTTTCTGACAGGCCAGATTACAAATACTTTATTCCTTCACTCTACAGTAAGCCAAAGGTACAAATTGGGAAATATGATGACTACAACTGATGAACATTCACCAACAACTGCTTTGCGGAGTTTGCGACAGCAAAAGCGGCGGAGCATGTATCATTCACGCTGAACATTGGAGCATTACATTTGGCAGACAAGATAACTGCTGAATCAGACATCCTCTGCAAGCATGCTTCAACTGCAGGAGTACGTCGCTCCTCCGGTACGACTGTTAAAATGCGATTTATCAACATCCCAACCTGAAACTGCTAAAATATTGAAATAAAATAGGAAACAAAGTATATACTAATGGTAAAAACTAAAAAAAATTAACTGTGCAAATATATGTTTATTTTAGAAAATCCCAAGTAAAATAAAAATCATAGTGGTTTCAAGTAGCTAATATGAGCTGGATTTTCATTCATTATCGCCACCATAAAGTCACTTTAAATTCTTCAAAATATAAGTACACTGAAACAAACAGAATAAGCATGATCTGGCGCACGGGCCTGTAATTGTCCATACTGTGCATCTGTTAACAGAAGCTTTATAGCATGTGTTAACTGCTCTGTTTCCGCTATTAGACTGTCTGTGAACACTGAAAATATTGGAAGTTAGAAATCGTTGAATGAATACAGAGGTTGTATACACGTAAAATAAGCTTAAAATGAGAGAATAACTGTTGCATGTCTTGTGCACAATTAGCGCAAAATAGTGGTCAGAAAAGCAGAATTTCGCATTACGATTAAATGCAATATTTTGTATTTACTGCGTTCAGTACTTTTTTTTCCTAAGTTAATCAGAAGTACATCGCACAAAATCAACTATAATCCATTTTACACTTATTCCGGTTTTAATCCCAATCTATTCAATATACTTCGGTACTGCTTGCATCTGGAGTATCACAAGAAAGACCATTATTTATTCCACTATATTTCCTGATATGTATTATTTCTATGATCAAAATACATATACCAACGTGATATTAAAGAAAACATGCACCATTAAATACTCACTCAAATCTGAAAGAATAAAGATAAAAACTGTTCAAAATTTAACATTTATAAATAAGTAAACAAAAAAGAACTTACCAGCAATACTTCCGTACGAATCATGTGGTATTCTCTCGTCATCATTTCTTTGGTCAACGGCATTTAGCAATTCACTTCTTTCGTAACGTAAAGGTTCAGTACCCGGATTTACGCCTTCGACACTATTGTAATTTGTTTGTTGCGTCGCACCTTGCCTTTGTGAAAATGAATGCTGTTGCGTTACTGTTCTAGCAGTAGTTACTGAAGGCACTAAGCCGGAATTATGACGCCGTGAAGTATAACCAAAAACATCATGAAGACCAGGATTTTGTGACTCTAAATTTAAATTAAGAGAAATATATCGAAAGTTACAACATACATAATATGTTAAGACTATAAAAAGATCCCTACTTATGGATAGATTTAAATATTACTTCTTGGATATTTACAAACAATGTAAATAAGCAATACTATTCATTAGAAAGATTTACCAGAAGCTAGTTTCCCAGTAGATGTGCGATAGCTAGATGGAATACTCTTACTGCCCGGGAAAGAACTTGAAATTGAAGTTCCAGGCGATACAACTGGAGCTGGAGATGAACGCCGTCTAGCTAGAGCCTGAAATGTATTCGGTGAAACTTCCGAATTAAAATAAAATAATAAAATGATTTGCAGTAGCGAAATAAAATGACAGTCTGCAAAAATGATACTCAAACTGTTACAATTTAATTCGTAGGTAAAACCACCTGTGAGCAAGTAGCTTGCACCTTTTTAACCTCATCGTGCATATCTGCATTATCCACGTTTAAACGATCAACACTAGACTGCAAATGTGTCAGCATTCTGGAATTAAGAGTCCATTACATATAAATCATTGACATAATAGCCAAGTTTAAATCACATAAGCAGATGAGAACATAGACTAATGTAATATCTATCTTTTCATACAAAAACTGTGCTATATACCATCCGCAATTTTTAATTGTTTCCAAGAAATGATTTTCTTCAAATAAAAAGTAATGACCTCAAAATCTGTGTGTTAGCTTGCTGAACAGCAGTAAGCGCACCTTCTGCATTTGCCACTTTTTCTTTGAGCTCCAAAAAATCATCAATCATGACAGGACCCGTCTCTTGCAACAAGTCACCACTGTCATCACTTTTTCTTTCCGACGACTTCCTTAAATTCGTCATAGATTCGAAATAACAATAAATGTTTCAAAGAGCTCTACAGTCAACAAAAATAATCAAGAAACTTTTTAACATAATAAAAACAGATAAAAAGAACCTAGTACTTCCTGAAGTACGCCACTTCCCATTTTGTAGGCTGTCAGCAACCTCATCATAATCTCTGTAACCTTCTTCACTACATGATGCAATATATCTGTAACACGCAATCAATGGTTTGTTCAACACCCACAGCAAGTTTAGCACGAGTAGCACTAAGTATATATAGCTAAGTATATAGCCAAAGGAAAATAATCATGAATATGAGATACATGCCAACATCATTGAATGAAAATACATGAGGAACATACTCGGAAGTACCCATGGAACTGACATTCAAATGATCCGCACTACTTGAAGCTTTTTTCAATAAGTTTTCCGCAGAATCATCTGCATCACTTTTCAGTGGTAAGCCATAATATCTAAAATTATATACCTTACAAAACTAGTGAAACTCTTCGTACCATGTGCCATGTATGAAAAAAAATATTTTTCCAAATATACAACAGAAACAAAGGAAAAATGAAATTGAAATTTCACACCATTCCCTTTTTTACCTGCGTTTGGCTTCACTGAGAATATCTATAATCAAGGTTGCAAATCCTCGCATATCACATTTTGCAAGCTTTTGGCGAAGCTGATTACGCGTAGCTGACAATTCAGGATTGGGCTGAAATAAATAAGAAATTTATTATCAAGGGATGCCTAGAAAAATGGTGAATTCCGCTTATGGAGCAAACGAGAAATATTGTTATAGCCTTATGACTAGAAAATTACTTAATCTTCAGAAAATAACTGGAAAAGATACCGGTAAAAAAACTGCTACACAGTGGTCGTTTCCTAGACAGAAAGGGTGAGTTCCCTGGACGGTAGCATTCCAAGCAGCCACGGTTTCTCGGCGATCTACCTGTTAATTCAAATTTCTCTGCAAATTCCACTGAAAAATAGATCCAAAAAACGCAGGAATACGAAGGAACAACCTCATCATAAACATCCTGGACAACACGTTCAAAATAATATGAAGGAAGAGAGCGAAGTCGTCGCCTTGCTGATTTCATTTGTACATTTTCAGTGCTTTGCCCTGCAAGCTCGGGAATCAAGAAATATTGTTGTCTGGAGTGATCTGGTCGTCGGCCGCACAAAAACATTGCTAGACGATTGGTAACTTCAAACTGCAGTTCTTCCAATCTAGCAGCAAGTTCGATCTAAAAAGAAAAAAAAAAACGAAAAATACAGAACTCCATGTTGGTGCTCGTCTTTTTTTAACACAAAGCAATAATACAAAAAAAGCATTAACCTGTAAGAAAATGAAAATCAAAGTCCAAGAGAAACAAGAAACCAATGAGTCATTGTGCAAAATCCCGTTAAACAAACTTACGTGATTTTCAAGTTTTGCGACTTGAGAAGGAGTTAAGTCTATGGCATTTAACTGAGCAGGATCAGCTCCATAAATCCAAAGTAACTCAACCTGAATATTATAGAAAAGTTAACTGAGGCATATTTACCGTTATTTAAACAGTAATTATTCTAATGCCAAAAAAAAAACTAACTTGTAAAGCTTGATTTTCTTTAGCCGCAATATGAAGTGGTGCATTATGTTTCTCCGGGTCAGCATAATTCGGATCGGCGCCTAACGCTAGTAATCTAAAATGATATGATAGGCACAGAGTTAAAGCAGTAAAGAATTACCCTTTTATAAACTGAGATATAAAAACGACAGAAATTCCTAAAAACATTGACGGAATATATCTTATTTTTCTCTTCAATCTGATAATAACGCTTTTTCATCGATATCATAAAAATACCTCATAGTTGTTTCCACATGGGAAGTTCGTACACAAGACCAAAGTTGACGATTCAAATCATCCTGACTAATGCAATTATCATCTTTTGCCGGACGGAGAGCGAAAGCCATTTGTGCATATTTTGCTTTGATAAAATTTTCTTTAACAGGAAGAACCGGGTCACTACAAAAATTTCGCTAAGAATATACTTATTTTTACTTCCTCTATAATTAATTGAATTTCAGCCTTAGAAATCAGTTATTTTCAGTTTCAATAGTAACCTTGTCCTTTGTTAGATCTCACAACAAAATCATTTCAAAGTCCTTTAAACAGCATTTCAAAAAAAAAAAGCAAAATAGATCATTCCCTAAGAATTTGCTGGGAACACTGACATGAGTGGCAACAAAGATTTATAGAGTAGGCTATGACTTACTGCGCTGTTGGTTTTCTTCGAATTTTACTGGTGGATTGTGGATCCAGAAGCGAATGTTCCCAAATGTTATTTGAACCATTAGAATATAAAGCATACATCAGCTCTAATTGGCTGCTATTCCAAGCTCCTTTTTTAATCGAACGAACATGGCTGATATGTCGACCTGAGCATAGCGAAAACATGGAAAAGTAACTGTATACAATACAACACCTCTTCATCTGCACTTTTGCTGAATCCTTGGTACATACAACAATTCCCAAGTTGCTTCAAACCCCAGATATTTAACAGCTATCAGGTCTATGCAATAACCATTATCACTAAACATTCTTCGAATATATAATTCAGTCACACAGATAAGAATTTCTAAGACTTCAAATTAGTTCAGCAACAGTAAATGAGCCATAGGAACCCCAATTATCCTACTAGAAAGCTTGATTTCGATAAAAATTACATCAAATGTGTAGCCCTGACCTCATTCCTAGTGCTAGCAAAGCAACAGACAATGCATTGACAGCTTAATAAAATACTCCAGCAGTTTCAACGATTACTTTAGAATTTTTATGAGGCTGTAACTAAAGACCAACTTGAAGAGTAACCTTCAGAAGAAAGAAGTTTCAGAAGAAAATTATGCAATGTTTAGAGAAACTACAAAAAAGTAACCAAGGTTTCTATGAATGTAGCAACATTCCGAACAGATAAGGACGCCTTTGTTTAAAGAAGCCCACTGGGGATCTTCGGCAGAACAATCTGCACACTGGAATGGACGCCCAGCTGCTGAAAACATAGCAGTTAAGAGATCTGCACTAAATACACAGTAAAAATAAATTTACATCAAAAGCAAAGAATTAGTTGAGGTGCATGAATTTGAAAATCTTTTTCCTATAAACACAATGTATTCTAAGCAGATAGATTTAATAAAGACACAACACTCACTTGTAACAGACTGTAACGATATATCAGGAATCATTTGCTGCCACTCATGTGATTCGCTTACTCGACAGATAACGGGTCAGCTTTCATCAACTTATTTTTGTACTCCTCACAGTACTTGCACCACACAGTCCGGACTTCCGGATTAAGCACACATCCTAACAATAGAAAGGTATTAAACTAAATGCTTATTAAATAAGAAATAAGAAACCAGAAGGACAAGTGCAGGTAATAGACAATTCTCCTGTGTCCGAAGTACGAAATGACACCCGGTCAGGAGTAAGGAGAGATGGACAAACCCTGAAGTATGGGGGGTCATCCGGTACTCTTGTCATCTTCACCTCAAATCTCCTCAGGTGCTCAGCGCCCAATTTGTTAGCTTGTCGCAGTTATGAACGCGGCTGACAGACAATTCCATAGCAGTTGGGTAAGAGTGGATAAAGTATGGTGAATAAGGAGACAAGAGAGGGAGAACAGGGGATTCGTGAAACAGTATGCTGTGGGTATAGAAGTGTAATGGTACGAAAGTGATTGATGTGCCGCTCCGGGCTGCCACCGTTTAACGAATTTTTGAATTGCCTGCAGCTTTTCCTGGTTGGTTGTAGTCACTGCAAGACTGTGGTATCGTAATCTCTTGTTTCAGCCTGAGTACCGTAGCAAGCGGTAGCATATGGTAACTGACATGAGTTTTTGAGGACGCTTCCATTCGTTCCTGTCTGTTCCTATCCAAGTCAGAAAAGCAGCGCATGATAATTGAATTGCTGTCAAATTTCCGTTAGATTCGATGATTTCTGTATGAACATTTAGCTCACGTTACCTTATTTTGTGCATTCTGGAGTACATTAATGCGCACTGGTAAACAGCTTGCATGAAATCCGAAATAAACGATTGGAAGTATCTTAATCCTGTCAAGATAAGGTTATTTTCTGCTTCAGTCAGACAATATAGAGGGAGATGTTGTAGTTTAATTTCAAATTCCTGAGTTTCACAAGATGTAGTGTATACGGATACCGATTAAGAGAATATTTCAGGAGTAACATATTGTTCCAGAATACTCATTATGGTATCAGTGACAAATGTCTCTTCGTGTCTTCTCCTTATGGAGGTTCCATCGGTATCGTTTTGGCATTTTTCAAATACCCTCAATATGTGAAACAGAATTTACTGACTGCTTAGTAGGCCACCTACCTGTTCTTTTTTGGTCAGATTCATGAAGTCAAGCAGGTTAGAGCCTGTAATGGCAGGGTAACACTAAGCTACATATTTCGCTTGTCTTCTCCTGGCAATGTTCCAAATGATAATGTGGCGGCTTTTTCCTTTTGTACTCTTAGCTGCTTAATCGAGATTTTGCGATCGGACTTATGAATAGAAGGGTTGCTTCAGCGAATTTCGGCACATACTTTGGTCTTATAGAAACAGGGATACTATTGTAAGACCCTCCATGTTACAGGATTATCATAAGCACCCCTAATACAGGAAAATGCATTGTGTTTAATGGGATGTCTTCCTTTTTCCTATTTTGAAGGGTAAAACTAACCTACATATTTCAACGGCAAATCTCATGACATGTCTAGTTCGTGAACAAGTGAAGATTGTTTTCAGCTATTGCGATACCGGATACTTCTTTCTGGAATATAATTATAAAGGCGAACTCAGGGAAAATACTTTCAAATTTCAGAGCCCATAATGTACATTCCATATACTGGACTCGCTGTCATAGAGTAAGATTGTGTGTTCCATATTTCTGAAGGAGGAAAATTTTTCTGTTAATATTGAGCGAGTCAAAGCTCCATCTACATGCAAATCATGTCTAATGTACATTAAATTTAGCTGATAATCATCACTATTCATGGCCGCATTCTTGTGTACACTCCCCTTGGCAAGCTCAGATATCAATTCATAATTGATGAGGTTATGTTTTGTACGTTATTGTTCTAGTCGTTTTCATACGTTCCGTTATTCCCTTTTTTTTTCAGTTTAGATACTTTTAGGAAATCACTGTTGCTGAAACGCGTTTATATCATGGAGGAGTGGGTAGTACAGGTTTGGCAGTTCTTTCCGAGAATAATAGAATTTATGCTGTCAACTCAGTTATGGAAGCCGTACCCTGGCGGATTCCCGATATTGCAAGTATTTTTTTTTTTTCATAAATTAGTCACTGATAATCAAATTTAACAACAAAATACAATTGTATTTTGTAAACTGCATAACTTTTCGACGTGACTTGATACTCGGCAGGATCTTTCATACTTTGGCAATATTCGTTTGTTAATCGTAATTTTACTTCTCAATAGGATCAAAAAAAAAAAACATAAATACTACGAAATTATTAGAATTTCAGAAGCAAGTCGCCCATCTGCCTGGAGTGTGCTTACATCTCTACAAGTGACCATTTTGTTTGTTATTGGTAATGCGTTCTATGCAGGTGTACAAGCTCTTGCGCCACAGCTTCTGGTTTGTTTTTTTTTTTTTTTCCTCCACTGCTTTGTTTTAATTGATAACTTGTTGAAAGGATAACTAGTTGGTACAACAATATTTGTGTTTCAGTTAACGTCCTCTAAAGTACCGAAGAAAAAGATTTTTTTTTTTTTTTTTTTTTTTTCCTCCACTGCTCTAATGGTTTTGCCTGCTGCACTTTCCAACTATCGTTTCATGATTCTCAGGATCTTCCGTGGAAAATTGATAATGGAGAGTACACAAATATTGTACCAAACTGGGATAGTTCTCGTTTGGCGCTGTTGCATTCCAGCTTCGTTGTTCAGATTATTGATTCAGATTTCTCACTTCTTTCTACTTTATCTCTTCATACTGCTGGTGATGCAATTATAACTTCAAGTCTGATATGGTTAGCTTTAAAGTCAATCATGTAAGACGATGAAAGTATCCAGATTCTCTTTTAATAGGTTTTTTTTTAACTGAATTTGTTCGCTGTTGTAGGTGTGGCAGTGAGGTATTGGCTTTGAAACGTACTCATCAGTCTTTGTATTTGATTTCCTTATCCTCAGAGACGCATGTGTAAGTTCATTGTTTAAAAAGTGTAATAGCCATTATAGTTCTTGAGTAATGGCATAATATAAAAATTTCCGAAGGAAAGAGCAGAGTTAAGGCTAAATTACCTTTATTTATGTCCATCTTTTTGTAAATCATTTTGAGGAAAGATGCATTATATGATAGGAAGGATGATACTTGTTCATATATCCTTAATTTTTATTTAAACTGAAGGTTTGATTTCGATAGCCGTGTGGAAATCGATATGGAACTTGATGGCATCAAAGTTTTCACTCCAAATGAGCTTATTCTTCTGTCACAAGTTCCAGGTTTTCTTTTTATATGTGTGTTTGGGATATGTTATTCAATTGAACCGCACAGTTTTTTGCTGTTTTTTTTTTTTTTTTTTTTTTTTTGGGTGTTTTTTTTTGTTTTGTCCCTCTCTTTTTTTTTTTTTTTTTTTTTTTTTTTTTTTTTTTTTTTTTTTTTTTGAATCCTATCGCCAGTATTTACTGTTTTAATTCATGTAGTCACATTTTTCTGATACATTTCACACTACACTGTGTAATGTTGCTATTAGCTTAGTTGGTCCGTTGTAACCTGCACATTAAATAATAATTTTTATGTCTTTATGGCAAGCAGAAATCAAATATGTGAATTTATATGACTTCTTTATTTACAGACGCAATTGATGGTGTATTGGGTGTCGCATCACCAGAACCTGGTGCTATTTTATATGAAGCTTCAGAAAAGCTCATCGAAGGGACTTACGGTGTCTACGAATATCTACACATGATTGGTGAGTTTTTTTTTTTTCCATTCGGAACATTCTCCCGAATTTTTTCTATTACGAATTTATTTCTCTTCATTCAAGTTTTTACAGAAGATCAGATGGAGAAAGCTGTACAACAGTGTCTTATAGCTGCAGCTCATCAGTTTGACACTGCTTTACAAAAGAAAATGCTCAAGGTTCCTGCTATACCTACTAAGAATTATTTCTGCGCCTCAACATTTGAACAGTCAATCTTCGTACTGTTATAACACATATGTTGTAGGCAGCATCACTTGGAAAATCACTGTTGCGACGTCAGGATGCTTCACAGTTCGTTGATATATGTCGTGTTATGAGAGTGTTAAACTCTTTGCGAAACCCGTATATTGGAATGGCATTATCATTCGCACAGTAAGTTTCTCATATTTTATGTTGCGTCTGTCACGCAACACAGATCAGTAAAAACAAAAGGTAAGTGGTAAATCTGGTAGATGTAAAAATGAAAAAAATAAAACGTTTATCTGATAATGTTTGCGAATTTCATCCCAGTTTAAACAGATATGTAAATGTTTTATTCTTTCCCGCAATGGTTGACATGCAGTAGGAAAGAGAAAAAATTTACCAATAAAATTTATGCAGAATAAAGTATTGTTTCGGAATGAAATCATTAGTATGAGCTGATTTTGGGCAGCCAAAGAAATGGCTCCCAAGGAAATCTCTAATTGTAGATCAATGTTGTCTAGAAACAAATGGGCACCATAAGAGATGGACTGCACTGAACGTCTTGTCAGGTCTAATTACCTGCAGTTACATTATTTTTTTTAAAATCAGGTCTTGCATTAATTTTTGCTTAAAAATACACGTATCAAAGTTTACTTTCAATGCAGATCCTTTTTTTTTTTTGTGAAGAATTTCATGTTTTAAAAAAAGACAATTATATATACTTGAGAAGTTAAGCATATATATTTGAGAAATCTCACATATTTTTAAATTGTAATTTCAGTGATATCATTTATTCTTATATAGTTATATTTTGAAATTTTTTTATAACTCATTACCTTCGTAATGAGTTCAAACGAAACTCTTTAAATTCATCCGCTTGACATCTTAACTAGAACTTGACTCCATAGAAGTTTATTATGCTCATTTCATAGTCTGAAAGCTGAAAATAGTAAAATATTTAATCAGTTATTATTAGATGCAGTCTTCCTCTGAACATAATGAAGGTTTCAACTAGTACTAGTTATACTGATATATGTATTTTGAGACTTCTTTTTGTTTAGAGAGATTCCGTCTTCATTGACTTCACCATCACCAGTTATGGTTTCCTGTTGCAGGTCAGAAGAATTGAAAATGAATGCACTGATTGATCGTCTTATCGATTTAGAGCAGTGGCCCTCAGCGATATCAATAAGTCAATATATGAAGGTGCCTTCGAAGGATGGAGTTCATCGAATATTGGCTCACTGGGCTTTGAAGAAGGTAGTTTATGATAAGGGGATGTCCCATTTTTTATTTTAAGGTGTATTTTTTTGCATGCATTAGAGATTTCGCTTATGCCATTTCAAGGGATTTTAGTTTTGACTTTTGGTGTTTCAGAATAGATTTGTTTCTTTTGTATTTTCTGTTTAATTGAATCCTCATGTTTTTACTTCAGATCGAGATGGCAAAAGCAACAAAAGAAGTTGGGAAAATAACCGATTTTAAAGCCTTATCAGAAATGATTGTCAGTAAATTTACTAATTATCCTGAAGTTAGCTTTGCAGGTTAGATATAATTCTTCATTTGCAATTTGCAGATGTCTTTTTATCCAGTTGATTGTATAATACAGCAAGAATTCTTTTATAGATGTCGCGATGAGAGCGGCTGGTGCCAATTTAAACGAGCTGGCTGAACTTTTACTAGACAGAGAAACATGTCTCACCAGACAGGTTGAAATGCTTATGAAGCTGAATAAAATTGATCGAGCTTTAGCGAAGGCTGCGAGAAGCCAACAGCCGGATCTTCGTAAATATTCTCAATTTTGTTTTTTGACGTTCGCTGATGAACGCATCATTCAAGTGGATTTATTTTAAAGTTGATACAACGTACAGTACTGTAAAATTTGACATATCTTATTATGCTAAACTACTGTTAGCATATTTCAGTGCACTATGTTTTAACTTATTTGAAAAGAACACAGAAGAAGGAAGTTATCGATCACCTTGTATTGAAATTGCCACAGGCTCTTTGTTTGTACCAAGATTACTTGAAGGTAACGGTAGCACACGCATTTAAGTGAGGCAATTTCTTTAAATAATTGTGTGCATTACATTGTGAAGAAAAAATTAATTGCAGGAGGAAGCACCACGTCATCTTCTAGCGTTATACATGCAGAAAGATGATTTTGCACGTCAGTCGTTGTACTACTTGAAAGATTCCGAATCTACACCATGGAATCCTTTTGATAATAAGGACAAGATAGAAGGAATGTTGAAAACAGAGATGAGCTTAAATAAGTTGAAAGTATGTGGCCATCCTTTTTTTTTATTGTAACAGAACAGCAGGTTTTCTTTAGTACTTAGTATATTTAAGGGTTTTGTTTTCAGGAATATACAACAGCTCAGCTGGCTGCTGAAACAGCTGAGTTATTTGGTGTATGCGAAACTTTGGACGGGAAGCCTGATTTTATTGATGTTGACAGAACAAGTGTTAGATGTGTTTATATGTGGGCTGTGGGACACCGGGAAGATAATTTGGCGGAACTACTTAAGAAAAAATTCAAATTAACTGAAAAAGCGTACATTTTTTTGTTGATGTTGAACAACTCTGTTTTAAAACAACATTTTGTAAAAGGTCATGATGGGTTGCTGAATTCCATCGTAATATCACCTTATGACAAGAGTTTTAAATATTCAGCCCACTGGTGAGGTCGCTGATTTAAAAGTTCATACAAATGAGCTGGAACAATACATCCTGGTCTGCAAATACTGTTCCATCCGTAGTTTTCTAGAATTAGATGTAATAAAAAGTTCTTGCTTCTATGCTGTAGGGATTTAACTAGTTTCAATAATTTTGACAGGTATTTGAATGATTCGGCAACTAATAAAAAGGAGCAATGCGAAAAACAAATGAATGCATCATACTAAGGTCTTATCGCTCATGTTGATTTTAAAATTCCTTTTTTAGATGGTACATGTGGAAAATTGAAAGCTATGCTAGGAATAAATTATGGCATCACCTTGAAAGTTTATTCAGATCCAAAAAGATTCTCACAAGTTATATGGTAATTCCAGTGATAATTTTTCTCTTTACTAAGTCAGAAAAGTTTTAATTTCCATTTAATTTCATTTCACTTGTCATAAAAATTTCAATGCATTTTAGTCGTCATGTTCAACATTACATGCTAAAAGTATTTCTAGCCATTTATCGAAGCTTGTGCACATTATGGAAATGAATCCTTGTGTATGTCATTCATTGAAAAACTTACGAATCCCGTGGAAGTGGTCGAAAGCCTGCTATTGTTGGAGTTAGATATTTGTTTACAAAATTTGTTTGTTACTTTACAAAATAGAAAGCTTATCGGTATGAGAAAGTTCAAAAGTATTGTAATTGGATCGGTTGGAATATCATGAAGTTTTTCAAAAAATGGCATAATTCGGTAGCCAGAGAGCTTGTGCTTTTTCGAGCAACATTTTTGAAATCAAATTATTGTCATAAATATATTTTGGTATTATAAAAACTACTTTGCAGAAAACCAGTTGAAGCTGCAAATTATGCTGCTGATAAGAAATTATTTGTTGCTATAGAAAAAATTCACGCTCGATATCGGGATAATAAAGAAGTTGCTTCAGTTACTGCACAAATTTTAAATTCCACAAGGAAACCGTGATATCACTGCAATATGTCCAAATGTTTCTATAGGGCATTCGATATATAATTTTTTTTCTGTAATGATTCAATCATGCGTTAGACATAGCTAAGCCCTTTTCTGTCTTTTACGTTCTTGTTTTTAACCTTTTTTAAATACATTGTTCATAAGAAGGCTGAAAAATTAGAAATAAATTCACTCGTAACGGATTCCGATAGCCGAAGTACAGTTCTTTTTATTACTAACCTTCAGATCGCAGAGAATAATTTAGAGATTTTATCCATCACACAGCTTAAGTATGGGTCGTTGATTTTGGTTGTAGACTTTGTTAGAGATAAGATCCTGTACTAACTGCTGTTGATCGTTCAAAATGTGAAATCTGTTTATCCTTTCGACACACTTTTACAGGTTTTTGATTTCAATTATGTTTTCATTTCTTCTTTGTTATATCTTCATAAAATTTTCAAAACTGAAAAATTTTACTGGAATTTCAAATTTGATTTGTAAATTCTACTGACCTGGTATCTTTCGGAGGATTTTTTGGATACAATTTTGAAAATGTGATTTGCAGCTGTGCACATCGAAACATTCGTTACCTGTTTAAGGTCCACGGCCACTTTTCTCGTTGAGAGCGTCATTTTAGCATTCTAATGAAAGGTTCCAGTAAAATTTTTCAAGATGGAAGGAGCGATTGATTTGATATTAAAGCCTGAAAATACAGCTACTTCTCGGAGACGCGAAAGAAGGCGAGAGCGTATTTTGCGAAACTCTGATCAACGTATTCGAAGTATCTTAAGTGGACCAGGTGGAAGTTAGTTTACACCGTTTCATTTTTAAAAAATAAAATGTTGATAGTTTATTTTAATATTTAACGCATTCAGCTGAGATACGAAATGCGCCTGCACTGGAAGGTGGAGAAGGGTTCAAAAATTTGATTCATTCAACTGGAACTTCAATCAGGTAAAATATATGCAAATATAAACATTATTATTTTTTCCTGGTCAAATATGTAGCCATTTCTGAACAGTTTTAGTAGGGTTTTCCTTGCTTATACTCCAGTAACTTGTTTAATTGTATCATTGGATTTCATGAATAGAAATAACGGTAGAGATACGACAACCAATGAATCGACAACATTACCTTTCTTCTCGTGTGTGCCAATGAGTCGTTTCTGGAAAACTTTATTTATAGGTATGTTTTATGCAGATATGCAAGAGCAACTGTCTTCTTATTCAGAAATCTATATCTGTTTTAGAATATTTATTTGATTTGCCGTGGTTATTTTCCAAATCGGTTCTTAAACTGTTTTTTTTTTTTTTGATCGAGTTTTGTGAGATTTTATGTGGCTAGTGTAATCTCACCATCCGCAAGTGATGGAGTTGAAACTGTTGTAAAGGTTTCCTGTCATATTTATTTGAACATTAATCTTATCATTCTGGGACCTTCGAATTTCTATTATTACAGGACAGGGTCTGTTTCTGTTACATAAATCGTGTCTTTTTTCTCAAATAAATTTAATTCCCTTTTAGAATTTACCACGTCAAATTTAGGATTATTCATACGATTAGCAGTTTCGTTTTTATTGATACAAAATGTTGTATGGCCTTGGACTGTTCTTTACTTGATATCTGCCTCCAAAAGGTTTTTTCAGGTGTGATGTTAAAAAATTTTTCATTTTTACCATTCGTGACCTTCCGAATTTTTTTGGGTTTAATCCCATTGTAAGTAAAATTCATTAAAACCAAAGCCACTCAGATTTTTTTGTGTAATACTAATTAACACTGTTTTCCAATAAAACAGTAAGAGAATGACCTCTTGCTCTCCACTCTATCAAAAAGCTTGAAATAGATTTTTCGATCGTGTTCATGTTTTAACAAGTTCAGATTGATTTTAGTTCCCATCAAAATACGACGATGGCCATTTTTTCTATTCAAGGCAGCAACTGGGATTAAATATTGGTCTTTTATCACACACAGGTTCGTCATAACAGTTGAAAGGAATGCTGTTTTTAATATTTCCTTCTTTTTTATTTTTCATATCTTAGTAGTAATCGAAATCTTATTTCAGGTGTCATTGTTCAAAACATATGGTATTTCATCAAGGAGTCTTTAGTGGTTGCTTTATCTTTCATATTATTCAACGCACTTTTCTGCGCCTTTACTTTGATTGTTAGTAAATGTTGCTTTCTGTAGTTTGTGTCTCTCAAATTTTATTTGCTTTGGCAGTGTCTGCCTAACAATTATTATTTTAATTAATGAAAGTTAGCTAGTGAAAATATTTTGTAACTGAAATTTTAAAGCATGAGGTTTTGTTATTTCTGAACTGCTAACTGCTCTTTACAGTTTCTGGCTTTTTTGAGTGATAAAATATTACACTAGCTTCATTCCTTAATTGTCTTTCATTATGTGACTGAATGTAAAGATTCACATGCACTTCTAAATGTATAATTAATCGCATTGTTTTTTTTTTTCTCTTTCTTTATGTGTGTGTGTTATTTGCGCCTGTTAATAAATCCTTTTTACGTGTACTGAAGAAAAGTTGCATTTATGATGCAGAACAGCGGACTTTTTGTCTTTTATTATCGCGTCTTGAGTACGATCCGGAAACGACCGGTTATTTCCAACTTTCTATTTGCACTTCGATGCGCTGTTCAACACCGATGACAAAGGACTAGGTGATGTAATCCGTGATAACGGAGCTACTGCTGTGAAATTCCTAACCGTTGTCCATGATACTGATTTTATCTCATTGCAAATCCTTCAGCAATGGCACATCCGACGAAACGGTAGTGACAGTTGGTCTTTAAATGTCGATCTTTAATCAGAATTGCCTCGAAATCAAGAAAAACTATAATCAAGAATTTCCTCTTTCAAAGTGTTATTACTTGAAAACACCGGATAATCTCTTATCCGGAAGTGACACCGCTACAAATGACGAACCCGAAAAAAAGGATGATGACAGTTTTCAGACTAATTGTTAGATGAGGTTTTTTGCTGAGATTGAAACATACAATGGAGTCGCTGAATTGGTATCTTATCAGATCTCATTCTAATTCAGCAAACTAATCTACTTGAAAACCTGAAATCAAGTACTAACTAGTTTACGCGGTTATCCTTATAAGAAACAGATCAGCTGCAAACATAAGCAAAGAACACGAAGGGATTTTGTTCTGATGAGTACTGTTCTTTCCTCAAAGTTTAAAGGTAAAAAGTGTTCCGTTGAATTCATTTCCTCATTTCCAAAATATTGTCGTCTACATGAACTGTTATCAAAATAAACGTGGCATGTCAAACTGATGTTCTCATCTTTCTTATCATTTGGTAACAAATCGTTATGCGGAATTTTCCGGTACAGCAAATATTTTGGTGGCAACTTCTTTAAAATTATGCGTTATAAAAGTAATGCCATTTTTACGTTCACTATCTACAAGCGGAATGAAACAGTGACCCATTTTGACACTGCTGTCGAAATCCGCAGGAGGACCGTACGTTTTTCATGCAGAAAATGTCATGGTTAAATAGGTGAGTATCACATGCTTAATAAAACGGTGAACTTAAGTGGTTTAAATTACTTTGTGGTAGAGCACAGCCTTTAACTGCTGTTACCTGTAATGCTGTTTTGATCGGCATTGGTTTTTCTAAACTTTATTTCCAAACAGAACTTCCCAAACAACTGAAGGAATCAAAAGTACCCATTCTCGATATCAGAGATTGACTAGTGCTTCGAGTGAAGTGATGGTCGAAAGTTTCCCAACGAATAACTGATTCTGTGATTTCCGGTCTCTTTCTTGTATTACTTATCTTAATACTATTGTTCTTGATGAAGAAAAATCAGAAACCAAAAAATAATCTTTCATATTTCGATGGAAATGTAATACTCGGGTACATAATCAACCGCTTTAATTTGAAAATCATTATCATCAGGAAAAGAAGAATCA
>PQVD01002763.1:0-13890 GCA_003012265.1 Setaria equina
TCTTTCGTTTTTTGTCATGATGTTATGAAAAGAAAAACTTTTGATATAAGAAAATAAAGATAAAATGAAGGGAAAAAAGTGGTAGGACTTGGAAGAATATATTGATCGCTGCTAATGTTACTACTAGATGACGAAATCATCAGAGCTAAACCAATATTCTGAGAGAATTGACAAGAAAGTGAAAAATTAATCAAAATAATTTTATCATGTCAGATTTTTGTTCCTGTTCCCACCTATCCACTAAAGCATACAAATTTCTTTCTTTTTTTTTTTGACTAGGTTCTTTCTTGTGGTTATCACCAGATTATATGCGAATTTCCATTAAAAATATAAGTATCATATTCAGTTCCGTCCGATATAATTTTGTGTAAATTCATACTTAGAAGAAATCCTATTTTTCCAGGCACTTAAGTTTTTTTCTTTTTTTTCTGATTATGAAAGAGAATAAAAATGAAACAGTACCAAAACTATACCAGGATAAAGTTGACTTATTTGAAAAAAGTATAACAATAACCAACATCATTAACATCCTTCATATCAGATGATAGAGAAATCTCGAAAAAAAAAATGACATCTGACATAAGAACAAGACACAACTTTTTTCAAAAAATTTGCGGAACAAAGTGTTCACAAAAAGTATGGTGCAACAATACGATCTGGTTTTTCACGTTCATTATCACTGGCTTCGTCAAAATATTTTACTTGACGTTCATTTGAAGTTATTTGCAAAATTGCTGCTTCATTCCCACAACGATAGCAATAGTTTGGAGCTGGAAAACTCAAAGCAATGGAATTTTCTATAACTACTTACAGAGTAAATCAAACATATGTAAGAATAATGTTTAGCGTTATTTCATCAAGTATTTATCTTGCAGATTGAATATATTTTCAATGCTATATTTCTCAAAATGAATACATTGCTCGTATTATTTCCGAAATAATCATCACTATAAATTACTATTTCAAATTGAAAAACTGATTTCGTATTCAGGATTACCGAACATCTTTAACAGTGACATTAGTCGTAAGTGTAAATAAAAGACATTACCTGACCAAACAGTACACAACATATCATCCCAGATATACTTGAAACCTTCTAATACCAACTGATGAGACCGACATATTAATGTGAGATCGTTGGCATACATGAAACGTTTCGTTACTTCCTGGCCGAATAGCTGTAAGTAATGTATTTTACAGATCCTTAAAATGATTTACATTGCAATCAATGAATCTGATAAAAAATAACAAAATAAGTAACCCATCCGGCGCCTCTTGGACTTAGTTCCCATCCTTCTTCCGTTGGCTCTGGATCAGACCATACTAAATCGCATAAAGCACCTTTGCTTGGAATTTCGACAGCTCTAAAATCACCACTATGAATATGTAGAAATTCAGTTTCCACTGACATCTTCCGGTTACTTTTTGATTCTGATCTTCTGGTTAGAATCCCTTTTTGGAACATTGAAAAAATAACCACAGAAAAAATAAGCAATAAGATAAAAATTAAGAGTAGATACCTATCCAAAGTAAACAGCTTCTCAAGAGTCTTGACCTCGGGTGACAATCCACCATGAACACACAAAATGTGATTATCAATTAAAGCACCGACAGGTAACACATCAAATACCTAAACATTTTTATGCTAGAAAAGACGTTTTATGTATTTTCTTATCAATTATCACTTATTAAATTTATAGTTTTAATTGTCCAACCTTACAACAACAACGCCAAACCATGGCATGCCCATATTTTTGTATACACTCATCATAAAAACCATAAACAGCTGAGATACGACGAGATTCGTGATTTCCCCGTAAAAGTGTCACTGATTCCGGATACCTGAGCATCAACGTGAACAAATATGTTAACGTTTCTAAGCTGTAGTATCCCCTGAAAAATTATTTTCGAAATTTCTTTAAACAACAAAATCCTTTACTAAATCGAAACAATGATGTGCACTAGAACAAAGCGAAAAAGTTGAACTCTAAAATTATTGTGCGTTACAAACATATATTATATATAATCAAATAGTTGTGAATGAAACAAACCTATCGACGTAATCACCCATGAAAACATATCTTGTCGATGGTACACGACCACCAGTTTCAAATAATTTCAACAAATCATAAAATTGTCCATGTATATCACCACATACAGTTACCGGTGATGGTATTTCAACAATATTTGGTTCATGTGACAGACGAGTAACCAACCTGAATAGAGAATATGAAAATAAATATGCAAATATGAAAAAGTAAATATTAGTTGTGAAATGCAACGGACAATTAATGAATCGATGTGGCGAATTTAAACTTCAGCAATTTAAGCTACTGTAATTTGAAATTTACGAAGTTTCGCGATGCTTTACAACTTCCAGTGAAGGCTTAAATTGCAAACGCTTCCATGAATTATCAATTAAAAGTGCCGGATATTAAATTTGTTAAATTTAATGGCAAAAACAATAAATTAATTTACATATCACAGAGTAAAATCATCTCATCTTCGGGCAAATACTGACACTTCGAAGTTTCTTCAATCCATTTATCTGCATCAATCGTTAATCCCCGATAATTTAATTGATATTGCATTTCTTCATCATCACCGCTTCCATGGCGTTCTTCTCCTGCTCGTGTCATAGTCTGAAAGCTATAAGTGAGAAAATTTCCATATAAAAGTTTCAAAATTGACTTATTTTATACTCATGAAATATTGTTCAGCATCTAACTATGAAGTACTGCTGCTCATCACTGGAATGAAGAATCCAACTTATCCAGAAAAACTGACAAATAATTCCATATAATAATATCTTACAAGAGTCCATGAATACACGCAAGATTCTTCCGTCCTGTACACTTAATGGAACACCGTAGAAATTTGAAGATTACCTTATTTGCAATTCATGCATTGAAATCCAAATTCTTCTTTTAATTCATCAAATTTATAATTAAATGAAAAGTTTCACCCATAGTTTTCTTAAGTAATGAAAATCTGAAAAAAATCCATGGAACTGACAAACCTTCCGACGTTCTCCTCGGCATGCCCTGCGAAACTTACTACTGCGTGAAAACCTACGCTTCTTTCTCTTGAATGGATTCATTTTCTTGAGTTGCAAAAATTATTTACAAGCTAAAGAAACTACCAATAGACTAAAATTTAATCATGTTACTTATTGTTCAGATGAACTACTACATCAGTTAAATCCTTACACCTATATCCTTTCCCTACATTTCGACAACACCTTTCCTTTTCGCAGAATTTCATTTCATAATATTCTACTTTAGCAATTCTAGAATGTAGATCATGTCCATACAAAATATCTTAGGCATTTACTTAATAGAATAAACAGACAAAAAAGAAAAATAGAAAATTTCCAGAAAAACCTACCATACACAATAAATTCTGCACACCGAAGAATATTTACGCTCATACGCAAATGTTATGATTCAATTTTGGATAAAACCTCTTTAAATGCCCGCCATTAGAAATCTGCGTAAGATTAAATGGAATTTTTCATTTTAAAAATGATGATAAATGTAACCATAACGATCAAAGACGACTTTCGTAACCTTTTGTATACGGGAAGATTTAAATAAAATTCGAAATCTTTCTAACAAATGAAAAATTTATTAATTCAAAGAATTTAAGAAAGCTACTGTGCTGAAAAATTAATTCAAATATATCCTCCAACGTCTTGAAAGCAACCTGTCTTTAAAAAAATTATATACGAAGTCTGTTGCTCCAACAATATTCCATACGGCAGCAGCCAAATTACTTGAAATTTTTAGTCGTAAAACATTTACTAGTTTTGCATACTCAGAGTAAAATATTCGGTAATTCAAGGAAAATGAACGCAAATGTTATAAAACCAAATTGTTAAAACAAAAAGGAAACAATTACGACATAATAACAGAGATGATTTTCATAAAAGAAGGGCTTTTGTTCTTTCTTTTCCACACATTCCTCACAAAAATCAACATTTCGATGGAAACAAATATGACAGAATCAAGTGAAACAATTATTAAAAGTACCATCAAACACAATCACTGTACAACACCCACTTTTGCTGCACGAATAGGACGATTTTGTAAGGCATAACCTGTCTTTATCACTTGTGCTACGATCCCAGAATCAAATTTTGCCTAAAAAAAATAGCACATTACTTATTTAAAACTCCTCGAAGTTAGAAATAACATCTTTCTATACATACCACAGCACCCATGATATTTTTCTAGTCACTTCAAGCTAAGGAGAATAAAAACAAGAAAATTCTGCATTTCTCAAACGAAACCAAATTTAAATCTCAAAATCCGAAAAGTATAGTCAATTTTTGGAAGTTTTAATCAACGCAATGTAAGTTTCCAAATATTTTAGAAGACAAAATGACTTACCTGCTCTTTTGGGACCTGGAAAACGGCCTCATGCAAAGCTGGATCGAATTTTTGACCCTCCGGAGAAATCTGCCTTAATCCATGTTTCACAAACGTTTTCTGTAACACTGTTCTCGTCATCTCTAGTCCTTCGAACAAACTTTTCAAGGACACATTTTTTTTCAATTCCTCCTTCTTCACTGCACTAATTGCGAGATCAAGAATATCTGCCACCTGAAAAACAAAACACAACTAAGTGAGCAGAATACGTTTTCAAAAAACAAATAAAAAGTAAACCATAAAAAGAACAAGAAAGGCAAGAAAACAGACTTCAAGTAAATCTTTGCAGAATCCTTGGATAGCAAACACCTTCGCTTCTTCTGTTTGTTTTTGCCCACGACGACGGACATTTTCGACTTCAGCCAGTGCTCGCGTGTATTTATCCTCAAAATTTGAGCATATTCCTATCAGTAAATGAAACTTACATGCAAATGTCAACAAATTTTTTCAGAAAGAGATCTTCAACTTTTACCTCTTACAAAGCTATTTATCACTAAATTTAAGCAGCCCAATGTACCATGCTCTTGCTGTATATCGAATAGAAAAGTGAGAAAAAATATCAAGTTATTAATATTTTAACAAAGATCTACGCAAGTCAATAACTGACTGGCAGCAACTTTTCTCAACATATAACATAATTATTAACAATTTATCAGATACTTAATGATAACAAAAGGCAGCCGTTCTCAGGATAGGCCGAAGAACTGCAAATATACTGTAGTTCATGATTAATAACGGAATTGATTGCTAAAACCTACATCTTAGCAACTAATTCTGTTATCAATCATAAAATCAGCTATGTAAGCAGCAAACAATCTTATAAATTTACCTTGAACCCAGCTACTTCCTCTAACAGTATATCATACTCCGTCGCAAGAGCATCAAATGCCGGTCGAGGTATCACAAAATCTTCGCCTGCCTCCGCAGCACCAATTGTTTCCTTCACTTTATTAACGAATTCTGCACCTAAAAAAACGTCCATGATTTCATCATGTTCGAAATGTCTTTGGCCAACATTTAAAATTTGCTTGGAAAAAAATGATATAAGGAATAATATAATTACATAGAAGTTAAGTTGACAATATACGGAAATATAATAGGTAGTGAGAACAGCCATTTCTAATGAACTTACAGCTAACAACTAACAGAAACACTCCTCGCTGCATAAATTCCATACAAGCCATCTTTAAAACTTTAATAACTTATTCAGTAATCAATAAAATGCACCAAGTAACTTAATTAATCAGCAAAATCTTACTTGTTAACCTTGCATTTTCGTGCTTCAGAGAAAAATTTGTTGCTTCATTTGCTCCTTCCTTTTGCACAGCTGCACTAAATGAAAAACGTGTCGTTGATGTTGGAAAATTATTCCTAAGTAATAATCTGAAATTATAAATACTACATTATCATTTTTTTTTAATGCACGATATACGAATTATACTATCTTTTTTTTCTCAGAGATAATATCAAACAAATACGAATACTGTGGAAACAAGGGAGAAAATTCTTTTAAAAGTAAAGAGAAATTACAACTACGAAATAATAGGCAATTAATATTTTATCGTTTCATCCTTCAATATTATTTTACCCTACACTATCGTTTCTGGTTAACTTTTTCTCTAAATTTCTTATTTTTAATAAGAGCTCAGAAAGATCAATTCGTTTAGCTGGTAGTGTAAGCTATGCAGCTTTGTCGTACAGAAGAATTTTTAGACATTTTTTTTGAAAAATCATTAAATTAAAAATATAACCTCTTGTTCCATTGTGCAATTGCTCGTGCCTCTAATCTAGCTAGACGTGTAGTGCCCAACAAAGTAAAACACGTACGTCTGATCATTTCAAATAGCGTGGATCTTCTCCTGATTTATGAAATTTATAATTATTACTATAAGTCAACCATAACAGATGAGTTAGAAAAGAAAACATTTCCTTTTTTTTCGCAACGAGAGAAATTCTCGAAAGCTATCATTTCTAAACCATTTCTCCACTATGCCAATACCACCACCCAGTTCTGCCTTCCCCGAAAAATCCCCCCAGCTGGCACTTCCACAGAATGATTATCACAAAAAATTTCCGCTGATCATTTTAGCTTCATCACAGAAAAAGATCTCGCAACGATCTCTATGCTCTCTTGCACTTTCTTTTTCTTCTTTTCTTTTTTTTCCTTTCACTTCGTTTTCTCTCTCACTCTCTGTCTCTGTAGCATTTTCATATTTAGTACTTTTTTCATTTCTACGGTTTTCAGCGTTGCATTTTCATTTCTAGGTAACGGTACAGTAAATTTATTTGTGAAATTTCTTTCTACGTGACACGCTTAGAATACACGTACGTGTTCGCTCAGAACATTTACGTTAGTTAAAACCTTTCGCACTTAAAATTCATATATAATTATGCATAAAATCAAAAAAATTCATATGTAATTAGTATTTGATATTTGAATAAATGTAATAATTATTATGTGACACTTTTTTTTTTTTATTTTTCTTATTTAATTACTAATTTGTTCTGAATTTTAATTGTTGGAATAACGTTCGTAAGTTATAACAGTTTCATTGTGTGAATCTCAGAATGAGTTATTAAAAATAATGATGTTAACTGATAATATTAAATATTAACATTAGTAACTTGTTAGCTCACTAATGAGCAAAGAAGTGTAATTGTTAAAGTCAAAGGAGAACTGTTCATACTATTGATGATAATGATTCCTCATGATATTGATAGGAATGATTGCTGATGATATTGTTGGGCATGATTAAAACTGATTCTATTATGATTTCAGGGATAAGTTGTCGATCAGTTAATGTTAATCACTTAATAGTTATTTGCAGCGCGAAACAAATTGGAAGAGCAAGGAAAGAAAAAAGTAATGCTATAATTTATAAATTTAAAAATTTTCAGACTTGAAAATAGCTTGAGTACTTGCTTTATTAGATCTGATCATAATGATTTAACCTGAACATGATAATTTGATGTCAGTAATGTTTTTAATTTGACATTACTACTGATAAAAATTTTAAATTCATAAAGTTAGAGTTACAATTGTTTTCTTATTACATAGTAATCTGTAAGATCAGGTGACAAGATGTATTGAAAAGTAAAGAACAGGAAATTCAATTTATGCTTTTAAGTTCTTCATAGCTGGAAATAAATTCCCAACTAATTGTCGCTACTTATCCTTTAGTATGTATTATGTGATATTAATCAAATCACGCCACTTTCGTATGTTACTTGTTGTATGTTAATAGAGTGATTATAAGTCAAGACCAGCTAGATAGATAGTGTAGTAAAAATCAAAAAGCATGATTTCCAGGTGTAGTGTCTACAATGATGGCATTGTAATTCAGTTCAAAATGTTATTTCAACACATTGAAAAGTCGGTCTGGCAAAATTCGATACGTTTTCTACGTAATAACAAAAAGTGGTTGCCGAGACCAGAGCCGGAGACATTCGAGCGTAAGTTTATAAATTAGGGTTCTCACACATCAACGTAAGAATAATCTCTTGCAAAGGTCACTGGTTCAATCTCCAACTAGCCTTTTTAATTTTTTTTAAAATCCCCTCAAGTTAAGCAATATTGATTGACTGTGCAGTTGATACTTGATGGCAGAGAGATTGGAAGCGTTTAAAATTTGATACACCTGTTGAAGCGGAAATGAATCTTATCGTTTCAGATGTTGTATTTCCGCCAAATGGAGAATACAAGTTGCCACCAATGCCTGAAGAACCAGGCTATGACCCTGCAGTTGGAGAACAAAAATTCAAAACATCAAAACAGCTCGTCAATATTCGTGGTGTCGAAGAAATACACACTGAATTAATCCACAAACAGTACGGTCTTGCTGCTGTAGCTGGTGGTTTCATCAGTGCATATGATTTCAATTTTATTCGTGTAGGGTTTTATATACATATATGCATATCTGTTATAGTGCTAACTTAACTCATTATTTTGTTTGTTTCCAGTTGAAACAAAAAAAAAAAAATTATTACTTTATTCAGTGTTCTCACTGAAAAGAATACTTATGGTTTCTCTCATAACCAAGCAAATTATTTAAATTCTACTTCCAGGATCGCTTAAACAGAAACCTTTTAAAAAATCAATTCGCAATATGGAGAGTACCTGCACCATGGCTTCCACGTACAAAGAGAGCAACTGGAGCGAAAGCAGGTAGTGGTAAAGGGAATATACACCATTATGTTACACCTGTTCGAGCAAAAAGAATTATTTTGGAACTTGGCGGTTACATTATGGAATTGGAAGTATGTTTAGAATTAATTCAGATTTACACTATGTAAATGTTGGAGGGAGGGTCTTTCTTCTTTCTTCCCTTATAATATTGAAAATACACATGAGTAATATTGAATTAGTTTATGGGTTAGCATCAATCAAAGGAAAAAATTTGCATCAGTTGTAATAATCTGACGTCTGCCGTGAGACTTTTTTCGGGTCTCTGGATGATTTTTGATGACTGTTTGTCTCTGGAAAATTCTTGAATACTAATACTAATCAAATGATAACACACATAATACAGAATGTGAGCGATCTTGCTTCATCTGTATTGTTAAATCAGCTTTGTTTTAGTTAAAATTTGCGTTTCAGGCAAGAGCTTATTTGATGCATCTCTGTGAACGGTTTCGCTTTCCCGTTGAATTTGTTAGCGAAAAAATCTTGGAGGAGAAGAAAATTCAGGAAAAGAAGATCGAGGAATTGAATGTTAATAAATTTAATTGGGATTTGGCTCTAAAATATAATATGCAAGATTGCCGCAAGTGGTTATCATATTACGATATTGCTTTTAAATGTAAATATACATAATGTATGTGGAAATTTCGTATTTTGGCGGGTTTTGGAAAAATTAAAATTCGATAATCCAGAGTTTGAAGGAATGAATCATTTTTCTTCTGAAAAGGAAATTTTCGCAAACTTTATGGTTAGTTGTGATCATCATTATTGTTAATTATTTTACTGATTTTCTTAGTTATCGTTTGGCATTGTTGTATTTATATATTTCACGAATAAAATATATGACCACTGTAGTATACGGAAGATCATTTGTTCTTCTACCAGAAGTATATTTTATGAGTTTTAAATATCACAGAATATAATGAAAGTCATATAGATTATATTTACCGTTTTGAAAAATGTTGAAAAATATTAACGATTCATAATTTTCAGTAATGGATCACAAAAAATGGCGTTAGTAGGTGATGAAGAATTACTCTTTATTCCGTTTCGATGGTTCATTCTCATTACTGCAGGTTTACCTTTTTCCGCCTTATGCCTTTGTATATCATTATCATTAGCACTGCATTTGGATGAGTCTACTCGTACTCATTGCGGTGTTGTGAATTATTTGCCATCGATATCGGCTGCTGTTGCATCCTTCTCTCCAGAGCGGTACATTTGGCGTTTTTTCGTTGCTTTGCATTCCGCACCACGTATTGTAGCAGCTTTGGCATTTAAGTAAGATTTTTATTCTCTCCTATGTTAATTCTTTTTTATAATAACTGTTTAGTTATTTGCTTTTGTTCTTGTCTAACTTTCACTTTTTGTTTCTTCGACAGAAATTTTCTGCTAACATCTCCATTACGACCGTTGAATGATCGGATATGGTTCGAATTAGCTTGTCAAATTGCTTGCATTGTAAATATTGCTGAAAGTTTATTTCTTCTTTTATTAACTACCGCTTCATCCACCGAAAATCACGGTATGCTTTACTCCTGTTTATTTTCTACATTTTAAGTTATTTATGGTTTGAAAGCAGTTATTTCAAGTAAAGAATATTTAATGTAATTTAGCTATCCATAAAATATCATTCCTCGGATTTGGTCTCTGTTCAATACTGTATATGTTGTCTGCAACAAGTTTGCTTCAGTATTCTGGTAGACGTCGTACATCCTCACTAGTCAGTTTTTGTTTTTTCACAATACATTCTTCTTTATCATGTAAAGTATTAGAGTGAAAGATACTGAAATGAGAGCTTTATTCCAAATCAGTGCCGTGAATTGGTCATGTCTGGATGAAGTGTTGACATAGCGTAATCTCTAAGCATTCGATTTCTGTCTGTTTGACTATGTTTCTTATCAATGATATTAAATCTGTTAAAGAAATTGCTGATATCAAATTTATATCTTCTTTAGGGTGAAAAATCATTCCAATACAAGGTCCTTATGTGCTCGACATCGACAGTATCACTTCTTCTTGCAATTTATTTCTTCAATCGTCATAACACCTATTGTGAACCTGGAATATACACACTTTTTGCTGTTTCTGAATATGCTGTTGTGCTGTCAAATATATTTTTTCACTGTACTTTACTTTTTGATTTTCATGGAAAACATTTCGTGTTGACATCATCTGCCCTAGGTTTTCATTACCAACCGCTTTTGCCAGAATTTAACGCTAGTAAGCGTTCAACTTGATAGTTACCTTTAGAAAAGGCTTCAAGAAAGAATATTCTAAATGCAGTGTTTTTTTTTTTCTTTTAATTTACGATATTCTGTTCATGTTATATATTTATTGTTATATCCGCTTTTTTTTCTATTTTTCATTGGTTCTACTGTGATATATAGTAAGTGGGTTCATATTGTAATTTTAATTACAAATCAGCTGAATAAATGCCATTAGTTTATCTACCTTTCTGGATTGGTTTTTATGCGAAAGATTTTTGCGATTGATTTGATTCAAACCAAGCTTATTTCTTTTATATAAAACTTCCACTTTTGCTATAAGTGAAGTAGTAATATAACATTTATTCTTCTTTTTGTTTCAGAATACTTCAATGGTGTTTTTTAGTTGTGATAAATGTAGCGAAGCGTTGAAGAAAAATCAGGTTGAAAAGCATGGATTCAAATGCAGGTATATTCAAGTTCTGATAAACTTTCAATGTACAATATACTCAATAATTTATGTGCCGTTAGGAAGCATTGTGTAACGAGTTTTAGATGTACTATGGCTTACAGTGACCGAAGAAAGTAACAGTGAAGATGATTTAGATTATCAAATAGCGGCATTTCAAAACATAACAATGATTATTGATTGTATGTAATGCCTACAAGTTTAAGTAATTTAGCAAAGTTACTGTCTCTTTAGTTGCTTTGCTTACTAACGAACAAATATTGATTTCCTTAGAAAATGCAAGACTGTTTGATGTTGTTTAAGCTGAAGTGATCACTTGGCATTGTACAGAGGGGCTTCTTTTACAGTATGAACAAGGCATTTTGCATGGATCTACTAGTGATTAGCAGGCTTAAATGGCATTTGGTGATTCATCAAAATTGAATGGAGAGAACTTTTTTATTGAAACATTTCAGGAATGCAACTTATTCATGTTTGGATTGTGGGCAAGCTTTTTCTGTTATAACTTATAAGGATCACATTAGATGTGTGACAGAAAATAAAAAATATGGTGGGAAAAACTATGTTGAAAAGGAAAATAAGGTAAGATTTTCAACAGTGACATTTTTGAATACGTTAAAATACTTGAGCACATTTTTGAGAGTATTTAAAATATTGATGTGTTCCAATTATGTCTAGGGTGAGGCGAAGCAGAATCGTTGGATTGAACAGGTGGAACGAGCAATAGAAAATGTAAGTGATCAAGGGCTCAAAGATCTTCTACAACAGATTCATGGTTTCAACAATATACCAAGGAAGGAAGCGAAGTTCGTCAATTTCTTGCAAAATTCAATCAAAATCCGGGACCGAGGTCTATGCGTTAAGGTAGAGCATCTAAAAATTAAATGTATTGGACTTCAAAAAAGAGAAATTGAATATGGGTTCATTGAATTTCTTCCATTTATTCATTTTTCTAAAAACTATTTAACACTTTATAAATGTGGAAAATGCAGGCGTGGAATTGTATAAGCGAACAAGCTTTGAAGATGCAGCAGGAAGCTGAAAAAACGGAGCTGAATAAAAATGAAGGCTGCAATAGCCAAGATGAAGAGAATTTGTTAAATCATAAACAGGAAACTTCGGAAAATGACAGTGAAAAAGTGGAAAAAATGAAGACAAGGAAAAAGGAATTGAAAGAGAATTGTGTGTCTGAAAACGGTAGTAGTAATTCAGAACAGGTATGCAATCGTATCACTTTTTTTTACCATAAAAAAGTTTATTTATTTGCTTAATATGCTCTTTCTTGTCATAAGCTATCGAAATTTTTTATGTATTTTTAAGTGATAATGTATAAAGTAAATGACTGTTGCTTACAGAAAATTTTGGCATTAAATGGTATGAAGAAGTTTAAATGGAAACGTGCAATCAAGCGAACCTTAAAGGAAGCAGAAAATAGACAAATGAAAATGAAGCGGTTGAGGACTAAAGTTATCGAAAGTTATTTGGCAAGTGGTCAATGTAATGGAGATGTTGAAAATCCCGAAGCTATTTTTAATGCTAAATTACAGTCTTTGGGTTTATGCATTGATAATAAAATAGTGCGGTTAAATTAATTAAATGTTACCAGATGGCTGTTGTTGTTTCCGTTATTACTGGATTATATCTGCTTAGTATAAATTAATTAATCTCTTGTTAAACTTGTTATTAAGAAGTCATGCAGTTTCCGGTTTTTTTCTAATTGTATTTCTTTTTCTTTCATGAATTCGCATTCCAATCATTTTTGCTAAGTTTGTTTAATACAGGCTTTTAGGAAGGAGAGTAGAATAAAATATGACAATTAAAAGGAGGCTAAATAAAGTATAACTAAATAACCTAATTAAAAACAGAGCGATTCTTAGAATGGAATTCATATTAGATTTTTTTTTTTAAATCGTAAATGGTCATTTATGAAATCATTCTTATCTTTGATAATGGTGAGGATTTTATATCTGATGTAACTTTTTCACTCTTTTTTTGTCTTTTACCGTTTACTTTTTTGAATTTAAAGAATTATACATTTTTTCACATAGTGTTTCATTCTAAGCAAGATTGCCAAACTGATTTAGAATAAATTAGCATAAGAGTTAAATTCTAATGCATGGATCAGAGAGATTTTATGGCAATTGTCACATTGTTAAAATGAGGAATCCAAATTTGAAAAAAAATAATTTTTAATGCATTTTTTATTCCTTGTCACTGTGTGTGTGTTTTTTTGTTTTCACACTTGTATGGGCTTTCTGAATGAAATAGTAAATTTTTGAATTTATTCTTCTTAGAGAATAATCGTAACGTTACATTTCTATTAATGGTATGTTCTACCTTTGGTTTTTACTTTTTTTTTTTTTAGTTTGAGGATTTTCTTTTCCCGCAAATCAATGAATGCGGTAAACGCGATTGATATGTAAGCTTAATAGAATATTATCATATATGTGAGATTTCAACATTTTCTTTTTTTTTTTTTTCTCCCAATGAATTGATCTGATAGACAAAATATTGGCACGAAAATTTGTAGTGAATTGAAAATATTTAATATCATTTACAGTATGCTCATTTACCATAACGAGAATTCTCATTTTTTTTTTTTTT
>PQVD01002765.1:0-22421 GCA_003012265.1 Setaria equina
AAATCTTTTCTGAGAAGCTGTTATGATTTTTGAGTTTATCCCCCTCCTCCCTCCTCCCCCCTCCTCCCTACACAGGTTGTTTCCCATTTTGATGTTCATTTTTCAAAATTCAATAGTGCAAAGCGATATTGAAATTAGCTTTCGACAAGAGAGCAGCATCTTTGTTTCAGGATCCGAATCATTAAGGGAGGAGGGGACTGTGATGAATTTCTATTCATTATTCGGGGAATTCTTCAGACTTCATTCCTCTTTATATTTAAAATCGTCATTTTTAAGCAGTTCCATTCGGTCCTGGATCACATACGAGATATTATTCTCGCAACTGACATAGCTAACCATTTACAGAAAGTGCAAGATATTAAACACATGGTTGAAGGTGAGTAATTCTGTTGCACTTTGATTAGTCTTATTTTTTTTCTTTTAATAGTTGATTGCATTCAACTTTGAAAAGAAGGGTACTTTGGTAGATTGACAGGTATTTTATACCTGAGCTGTCCTTTTGTTCAAGTCTTAAGGCCACTATATTCGAGATAAAGTCCGGTATTCTTTTTTTTTTTTTCTTTCATCACATCAGGATTAAGATCTGCGAGGGGTTATGTGATGTATATCAGATTTGGACAAATGTACCAAGAATGTATTCTTACTAAATATGCAAAAGACACATCTGTATTAAGCTAATTTTGTCACCAGAGCATATCTGCATTATCGTAGATAGGTCTATCCCAATGCATGGCAAAATGAAAAGGTAATACTTTACATGCTGTGCAATAGTTTATTCAGCTAATTGTAGAATATCACCATAAAATCAATCGTCTCATGACAGTGACTGCAGATATTCATTATAACAACACTTATAAAACTTAAGCCACGTTTCAGTTGGCTTTGATAGTTCCGTAAAGCATCATCGATATTTGCTATTATGTCTTATGATGACCTCAGCCGATCTTTCGGATCAGACGAAAGATTTCAAAAATAGTAAGGCAATAGCTGTAAGTTCTATTTTATCTAAATAATTTGAAAGCATACTGGAAGTAAGTTCATGTATTTTTTTAATAATGAGTTTCTCTGAAACAGTTCTCAACCCTGCCCTTTTTTTGGTTAATAGAGACTACTAATAACATTGATTTTAAAGAATGAATAAATCCAGAAAGACTTGTAGCTGGAATTAGGGTGAAGAGGAAGTCTGGCTACATATCGTGTTTTAATAAGCTTATGCTTATAGTCGTTTTTTTTTTCCCTTTTCGAGGTACCTGCAGTAACTTACAGTCCTCAAATTTTTTATCATTATCAACTCAGTATTAAATTTTTAGGAAAACATCTATAAAGAATTTTTCTCCCAAGGTGACCTGGAAAAGCAAATGGGAAATTGTCCGCTGGAAATGATGGACCGGGATCGTGCTTGCGTACCAAAGCTTCAGCTAGAATTCATGGATACAATTGCAGTACCTGTTTTTGAGTAAGTTCTGAAATATTTTTCAGAATGGAATAGGCCTAGACTGGATATTAAATCTCCTCATCACTCTGTTCATGAGCATGGTTTCTTCACTCAGTGTATGTTGATTACTTAGGTATCTGTCGCAGTTGTTACCCGAAAGCAAAAGTACCCACGAATCAATGTTGTTCAATCGAAAATGTTGGCTAGCGCTAGACGAAATATTAGCTGAAGAGAAATATCCAACACTAGGTCTAGATTATCTGAAGGATAGTTCTCTGGAGAAACAAGTGATCAAGCGAGCCCAACAGCGAAACCAGCAGTGATACCAAAAGGGTTTTTTTTTTAAATAACTTTGATAAGTTATTTTGCAAATTATATATTTTGGACCCGGCAAAGTCAAGTTAGTGGTGATGGATGATAAGTCCACTTCAGATGAGGAATTTGACTGAAATAATGGAAGCGATAATGATAACTATCATCTCTAATTTATAGCACATAAGGAAAAAATATTCTCTTTACACAACGCTGTGAAAAACTGATCTATTTTAACTTCCCTTTATTACGTAGAAAAGAAACGAGAGAGGATTAAAAGACCCTGAGGATGTGTTTCACGTGCCTGGTAGGATAGTATGTACAGTGTATCGTGTTAGACACAACTTCTAAAAAATCAAATGTTATATTTTTATAGTAACGAGAATTTAATATTTGATTAATTCGATACTTTTCCAGTGTAAAGTTTTTAGTATATTAAGTCCTTTTGCATATATTCGTTGACTTTATAAAGATATACAATTTTTGTTTGACCCTAATTTTCTAATTTTCGTTCTTGTTTAGGGACAACTATGCTTCACTCAGTAGTTAACCTCTACAGCTGAACTGTTTACAGCTATGTTGGACCTTAAGACGATCGATGACCATTTCCCGGAATCCAACACTAGAACAGTGAACATTTTTTTTTTGATTTTTGTGGTTATCTGTATTTCGAATTTAAATTGATTCTGTAAAATCCTTGTTGCCTTTCTCGTTGACATTTTGTCCTTGTAATTTTCTGTAATTTATCGGAAATACAACTCTTGTTCTCTTCCATTTTTTCCCCATGCGTATAATGAGAGAAGAGAATGTTAAGCTGTCAGCCATCTTGAGATTTCTTAGTAATTGCTGGAAATCATAACAGTTTAAAAGTTATTGTTTATCCTATTTAGTAGTATAAAATTGTCTGTTTAAAAAAAAAGAAAAACCCGTTGTAGATTTCTGATTTGGAAGAGTGGGAGGGAAGAGAAAGTTCAGTTAGTGTTTGAATCATGCGTTTTTAAGAATTAATTTTAATTTTTCGAAAATACCCTTGTATGTATATTTCGATTGCTATCGGGTTATTGTTATTGCAAACATGATTCTCAGAATACTCGTTTCTGTTTCTTCTCGTGGTATCAGTTTCACCATTAATATTTCGTCTTTAATTTACAGTTGATGAAAACATTTTGACTGCTTTTTTATATTTGCATACTTCTTCTTGCAACACTACCGCATTACCTTGTTCTGGGAATCCTGCAAAAAATTATTAGGTGCCTTTTGATCCCAACTGACTTTTTTCTCGTAAGAGGACTAATTCTTGGTTATGCCTGTTACTTTTTAAGATTTGTAAAAGGAATTACTTATCACTCACAAGTTTTACTACCGCTGCAAGCTCGTATTTTACATAAAAAAAGTGCAGTAGTACAGTTGCTCGGAGTTTTTCGAAAATTGTCCTGCCTGCAAACACATTGTGAATGTTATTGTATGTGTCTTTCAACTAAGTTCTTTTTTTATGTTTAACCAAACTGTTTCACAACCCGCTGAAATTCCTAAGTTTCAGTATCTTCTGATAGAACAGCATTCGAATTTCTCTTTTGAGATGCTAAAAGCTGCTTTGGATAGATAAGCAACTTCCCACCGGGATATTTCTTGAATCTTTGGGAATTTTTTCAAAGTATGATATAACAAACATATAACGTTTGGCCGCAAGCATCGATAAAAATTCCCTTTTTTGCAACTGAATTTACTGCTATTACTTTTTGAAACATTCTTGAAGGGTTGGACTGAGGAATGTTTGACTGAGGCGGGTCTACATTGTATAATCTCGGTGTCGCCTTCATTCTCCTGTTAACCTTTTTTATATATCGAAACAATGTACCATGTTGTAAGAGTCGAATTTCGAACAAAAACTGTACATCGGGAACAGTGTGAATGTAATACACCAAAGCAACTGTCTCAAGTACATTGTATACGATAATTTTTAGAATATGAAAGGTGTCACATCTCACTATGCAACAGATTATTTGCAGAAATTCAGTGCTTCTTGAAAGGACCTATGAATGGTGAGCTTTATGAGTTAACTTAGCTGTATTTATTTTAAAAAAAAAAAAAAGAAAGAAAAAAAAATAAATCGAAACTTGTAACTTTCGGAAGTTTCATTTAGATTTTTGCATTTGCCATTAAAAACATGCAAAAAGAGAAATAAATCCATTCAATCTCAAAAGGTTGCACATTATATCATAAGAAATTATGTGAAATTGCTGCAGGTATGTTTACTTTCAAACAAGAAGACGAGAAAAGGATTGTAGATCTTGCATTATTATCTTTTTAGTCACATTTGCAAATCAATCGGTTCGCAGAAAATGTCTCACAGATTTGTACTGTTGAATAATTAATTCGATACCCCACTGCTGCTCTTATTCATCCTTAGTATTCTTATTACACCTCTATAACATACAAATTTCGTGGACTCTACATGTCATGATATGATAACATTGATTATAATCAACTTGGATTGGTGGTGATTCAGATTATAAATTAATATTATAAAATAAACATAAAAGAAAAAAAAATGCCACAAAAATTTTCATATCCATTGAAGTCTTAAAAAATTTAAAGATAATCGTGCGACTTGCCATATTTTAACCTCTGTCCCAGTACAAACCGAAATATATATGTACATGTTCGGTATTTCATTTATTCTGAAGAAATTTCTACATTTGGAATGTCTAACTTTCGTCCTCGTGTGCGCAAACGATTATCAATCTGTAAGAAAATGCGTCTTTCCAATTTCAGGATAGCATTCTGTTGTCTCATGATAGGAGCCATTAAACAGATCCCCAGAAATGTGAGGAAAAAACTAACCAGAGATAATTTACATTGAGCAAATGTCTCTAACAATTGAAAACATCGTACAGGGACAGTATTAGCACGTGAATGCAAGCAATCTAATGCATGGCGATGCTCTTTTTGAACACAGTCTGATTCCTAAAATGTAGCCCATTCGATAACTGTTTTAACTCAAGTACAGTTACAAAGCATGAATCTTTTTTTACCCGTTCAATAGCTATCACAACCTACCTGAAAGAAAATTCAACAACGTGATATGTTCGAAAAAACGCAACTCCCAACTTTGTCATCTATTTCTAAAGCAACAAAAACTAATCAAAACAAAACCATCTGTTTTATATTCTATAAATCCTTAAACCACTTCACTATAAGCTTTCAACACACTTCAAATTATCAAAGTAAAGCTTTTGTTATGTCACTAAACAGAAGGAATAACATGAAGCTACGTCGTAAAAATAAGACTATAAATCCAATAGTTTCACATACTCTCATTTTGGTCTTATCAAGCTACTCTAGAATGATTACTCAACACCCAAAAAATAGTCCCCAATTTTAGCTTCAGTTATAGTGAAAACTCTGTAATTCATTTTTATTGGCTAGATATACAGCGAATTGTTTAACTTTTCTCCATCTCTGACTTCACCTTTAGGCTCCTCAAATATGACACTTACTTTAAGACACTTTTTCAATGCTTGCCGTATATGATCACATGCTCTCCCGGGTTTTTTCCTCGGCTTTTCTTCATTTTCCGTTGGCACTTCTTCAGACATGTCTTATCTGAAAGAAATTAAGCGTTGGATTTAACCAGTGGAGCCAAACAACAAGTTCGGACATTCTTAGTTCCAAAATTGCTAAAACAAACAGACCTAAAATAATCTAGATGTGCTCCTGACCAGCCAGTGCATCTAGGTGCCTCTTACAACAACTGCCTTAATAAATTAAAGCATTTTTCTGGTTATTTGTCCTCCTGCCAGATTACTTCGCTACACTTCTCCCACCCTCCTGCAGCCTCACGGTAGTATCAAGCTTAGAGTTTAAATTGAAGCCTGAATGTCAGAGTTGTATGTATAGGGCGGGTTCTTAATATTGCTTAAAACGTCTGGCTCTGGTAGAATATTGTTTTAGCCATTAGCCATAGATCACTGACGCAATCAGCTATGGCCAAGCGTCTCAATTTTCTAATTAGGTTGGAACTGTCGTGATATTATATATTTCAGTATGGATGATGAGGACGTTGCCGAAGGAGAATTCGTCGTGGAGGCCATCCTTGGAGAACGTTATAACAAAAGGAAGAAGATGAAGGAATATTTGTTGAAATGGAAAGGATATAGTGACGCAGAAAACACGTGGGAACCTGAAACTAACCTAGTACTACTGTTTATTTCATTTGAATTTAATATAGAAATGCATTATACGCAGTGTTACGAGTCATCCTTCTTCCATAAATAAAATAATAAATCAAAAGTAAATCTCTCTGAAGTATATAAACTGTGCTTGCTACGATTTAGAACATTTTTATTTTATTGTTGTCAACTTATACTCTTTTTCTTTTCATATTTTTTTATTATTACAAATTATTGAAGTGAACTTCCTTCTTGGTTTTTGATTGTTATGAACTTATTTGCTAAGTTGTTAGCCAAACGTTGATGACTTAACTCATGATGAAAATCTTTAACAGTTGGTTACCTTAAAAAGATCGTCGTACGATCTATTTCTTACGCGTATTTCCATTTTTTTTTTTCTTTTGAATCAATCATTTCTTAGTTCCATTTTGTATGTTTCATTTGTATAAAAACATGATTTGATATGATATTAAAGAAATTGCTGCAACTTATATTATGTTAGTATTATTTTGTTTGATCGTTTTAGGATTGTGACGAATTAATTGCCGAATTTCATGCTCAACAAAAGTAAGATTTTAATTATCTCGTTTACTTGTGACTATTAATTTGTCTTAAGTATTAATCACTAAAATGTGGTAAACAAGTTGATATTATATATAAATTTATATAATGTTATTTAAAAATACCAGCAAGAATGTGAAATTCGTTGTTAACCAGAGGTAAATTCATGACTTGTTGTTCTGAAGCAAATCAAATCAAGGTATTTTTATTATTTGATGAATTAAACGGAATGATTTGAACTTGTTCTTTGGTTGTTGTGGTTGTAAAGCACTGTCGTCACTAAAAGGCTATGGCATAGGACAGTTGAACAGTTTCTTTTATTATGAGATTTGTTATCATCTCGATGGAACTCTGCAAAATGTATGAAAACATATAGTTACTATTAGAAGCATGAATTCTGCATTGTATGAATTATTTAGATGAATTAATTCTTAACTGTGTTGAAACTTTTCCTTGGTGCTATTGAAAGATACTTTATCAATTTCAGGGAAACTTGGGGAAAGCAGAGAAATGAATTATGGCGAAATCTGTTAGACATTACTAGTTCTAGATCGAACTTGCGAAAACTATTGCCTGCCTCATCTGGAACGAGCTGTTCTGGAATTCATAACCCCAGTATTGCAAGTCTTGACTCTCCCACTATTCCATCACAAATCGGTCGATCTTCTCAACCTGGTTCCACTTCTTCATCCATTTCATTGAAACGTCCAGCTTCTGAGGATTTGTGTGGGACAGAGGATTATGCCTATTCAAGCGAAAGTGAGGATGATGAAGAAAGTCGACAGTTAAGAAGTAATTTTATTTTGATCTTTTTTTATATTTCGCTCAGTTTCTGCTTCGTGAAGCTATAATCTAATATACATATATCTTAAAATTGGCCAATTCTCATTTGAAACATCACTGTTCATTTTTCTTGTTTAGTGCGTCCGCCTCCTGGTCAAAGTGGAGTGGAAAAAGGTTGGATGCCAGAAGTAATCGTTGCAGCTTGTGTAGGTTTCATGTTCATTTTTGCTTCCTACATTAGTGGGAAATAATTGGGTTTAACGTAAAGAAGCAGATATATTTTATGATATTATTTCCAAACCGAGGGGAGTATGTGAGTCATATTTCACTGCTTTAAACAACATCCTGATAATCTTTATGCGAAAGATCTAGACTTGCCACTTGGAGATCCCAGAATATTTTCGATTTTTCAGAAACCGGAAGACGATTTCCCACTTACATACGTTGTCAAGTATAGGCATAAGAAGAAGTTTGAACGAGTCCCAAGTTCAGTCTGTATAAAGTATTGGCCACAAGTGAGTTCTTTATAAGATTCGACTTATTTGGACCACTAGAAATTTTTTTTTAAATTGTATTCTAAAGAAAGAAATCTCCAATTTTAAAGATTATACCACTAGTCCTGCTAATTGGAGATGATTATTGTTAATTTGTGAAGACGAACACTCTTTTTTCAGTTGGTAATTAGCTTCTACGAACGCGAGATACGTCGGCAGGATATAACAGTTGATGACGACAATTATTTGCCGTTGTGAATTTCAATGTTTCCGTTATTTTCATGCTTATATTCTTTTAAATAGTTGTGCATCATTACCTCGACTTTCACTTTCTTATCTGACTTTTCATTGGGTTCATTGATCAGTAATATCCAGTTTGATTTCTTTTGCCTTTTTCTATGAATAAATTAATTTTAAAAGTCTTCCTTTTTCTGTCGTTCCTGTTGGATATCCATATTAAATTCATAAAAATGGTTAAGAATTAATATTTTCTTATATGTTTTTCAGATTCTGTCAAGAAAGTTATATGTTGATAACTTGGTTTGGAGAGAGAGAGAGAGAGAGGAAGAGAGGAAACGAAAATAATATGACTTCACATCTTCTATTCTATAGTAGTGGAACATTATACATTTTAAGATGACCTCTGGGAGTTTTCACTCTATTACTTTTCCATCCAGCTTTTTACTTGCTTCGATTGTAATTTTGGTGGAGAGTTAGTCTGCATTATCAGTCATATTTGACGTAATATACGAGAAGTAGCTATCATTGTTTTCTATTTTCTTCACTGTTGCGATAATCTATGGTATACGCTTAGTACTGTATACATCCAGTTTCAATGAAAATAATGTAAACGGAGGGGAAGGTAGAGCAATTGCTGATTTCGATCTGGATTATAGTGGTTAATTTCTCAGAAATTTTTGAGCCTCTAATTCTTCTAAAACTGATTTTTTTGGCTTTGCTTATTTCAGACTTTGTGGGCAATATTTGCTGTCATGGTGCTTGAGAGTATTCGAAGTATTAATGAATGTAGTAGAAAAGTGTCAATGACGAGGTGAGGATTATTGCTTACAAAGTGACGATATACTATTTAAATACAGAAGTGAGGATAATGTATTTCTGATACTGAATTTCAGAATGTCGCACGAATTGAGAGGAGTGATAGTTGAGCTGACGAAGCACTCACTGGCTTACTGTTTTATAATTTCGCCAGAAGATGGATTGGACACATTTGAGGCTAGTTCATCGATAATTTTAACAGAGTTAATTTTAGTGTAAGAGATGGCCAACTAATAAGATATTAAACGATAAAAATCTCAAGGTAGTGCTCGAGAAATTTTTTTTTCCTTCACATCTTAGAATTTATTTAATTTTGTCTTCATTATGCTTATTTTTAGGTTAAAGTAGAGAATTGCAGCCTAACAGAAGATCTCGCATTAGGTTCATGAGTAATTCTATGTATTGTTGGACAAAATGTTTATCAGATTGTGCGACGGTGTATTGAAGTTCTGCCCACATATATTTATAAAGATCTCGTTCTTGTAAGTAAAACTTGCTGTATTTTGTTTTGTTTTGTTTTTTAAAGTATTTTTTAGAATATTTTATCCGCTAAATGTCTCTTCCATAAGGTAATAATAGCTTACATGAAGACATCAAAAAGTCTAAATGATTCTAATGATTATGGAGTTTTCATATTACTTTCAGATTTACCACTTGGAATTTTTAATGTCAGTAATATATTTATCTTGAAACTGTTCGGAATATTTTATTCTAGTTTGGAACACATATACATTTCCAAGAGAGAGAAGAAGAGGGAAATGGTCAGTGGGTGCAAACAGTTCCGTTAGGAAGAGTTGCAGCTTTTTGTCACAACAGATGCAAGCCAAAACAGACATACGTAGCGTTGGTGGTAAGGTACATTTGTAGAAGTCCATTACTTCCTAATTTTAAATCTGAATCGAAAGGACTTTTAACAGCTTGTTAATAACTGAATCAATTCTAGCAGTTTTCTTTCTCTGATTGCAGGACGACAGGAAAGTATCAAACTATTGTCAAGTATAATTGGAGGCTTAAAAATATATTGATGAATTTAGCGCAGTCACGCAGTTCGATATTGTAAGTTTTCCAATAAAAGCCTGAATAGATTGTCTCATCTATTGTTGCATTACTGTATTTTTGCTTTTTCTGTCATAAAGTGAGCTATTAGCAATTTCTCAGGTCTTTCAAAAACCTAAGACTTGTGTTAAAAGAACTGGAGAACGTGAAGTTCACTCGTTTCATAACGACAATAATCACTTTAAAGGCACCATGGATAACGAAGACCTTTTCTTCGATGATTCGGGACGACAGCATTACAAAGTGTTATAGTATTTAACAATAAGGAAAAGGCGAAGTCTATATAAATTCCCAGAAAGTGAAGCGTTGGGAATTTACTTTTTTTTTTTCCTTTCTACAGCAAAAAAAACTATTTCTCTGAACTTCAGGTCTCTTTTCTTTTCGGATCAAACGAAACTTTCGTTTGTAATTCCTTTTACACTAAAAGGAGATCATTTACACCGAAAACTTGTAGAACTTTTTGTAGGTTTGTACAAACCCAACATTCACGCTGTTATAACTAAAGTGATGTCGAATCCAAACGTAAGAGCGGCGATGAACAATTATCGACCAAAAGAATTGCTCAGCATATGCGAAACTCTTGGTCTTAAATTTTAATTTGGGCATGAGTGTTTAATTTTGGGCATAATCTTGGTATTTAATATTCTACTGTTAACCACTGTAACCTAATTAGAATATTGGTTGAGGTTGTCCCTGATTTGGAAGATTAGGTGTAAAACTGTTCTAACTGAGAGAGAAATATCTGGTGGTTTTCAAGGAAGAGTTGCAGTAGTTAACTCACACCTGCTTATGTGCACTAATAAACTATATTTACTACTTCACTGGAAATATTGTTTATCATAATTAGGGAAAGAAATACACCTCGTGAGAAATAATTTGTTACTTTTCCAGTTTTCTTTTTTTTTTTATTTTTTTTATTTTTTGCATGATTTGACTTGCCAGAACATGTTTTATTGTGGAGAAAATTTAAAAAAAAGGCGTAAAATTGTGAATTGTCTGTTGTCTTATTAGTCCAAACATCTAAACGTTGACAGTATTGAGGAAGTTACATTTGGACTAATAGTACTAGGAATACAGCTGCATGAGGCAATCGCTAGATGTATATTTTTAGTAAACTAGAATCGTCATTTTAGACCTGTATTGGTGACATTGTAGGATTGTCGTTAATGGTTCAATAAAACAGTAAATGAGGAGAAATTTCTCGTTTCGCGATTGTAATTCTGTTTATTTTGAACGATGTAATATGTTACTCTATCGCTGGTATTGGTATAGATCTGAATGCTTGGTTTATTTTGTTAATTAGTCAAGTATAGTAACATGTCACGTCGCATTTAATGTTGAAAGCATTAATTTCCTAGTTTTAAAAAAACAAGGCGGTATTTGCCAATATTTTGAAATATGGGTATTAAATATGGCAGTTGATTTTGATTCAACTCTTAATTCTAAAACACCAGTCTTCAAAGATGTCTTCGCTTCAATTGTCTTTGAAAAAATATTAAGCATTTTTTTTTTTTTCAATCAGTCCATCCATATGTTAGCTTTGTCAATATTATATTCATGGAAAGGAAAGATACAGCCTGTGTACACGGAGTACAGGGGTACTTGTCACTGAATAGTGAATATTGCAGTAACCAATCACCAATTTACTTTTAGTTTTGCATTTCCTTATGAATCAACATAAATTATTATTGAACAATGCAGCATATATCTTTTTAAAGCATTGTTTCATTTCTTGGAAAGTTCTATCTCCTTTTTTGAAATATCATCTATGGATTCCATGTTTACATTCATCTTTTGACTGAGCATTTAAATATTGTTTTCCGAGGAGTTTTATTTTCTCACACCTAATAGCTTTTTATTACTGCTTATTGCTTTGGGAACTTGTACTTATTAAAGTTCAACCGGAAAAACCTTGTCATACGTTGTTTTGCGACGGATTTTTTATTGAATTTCATGTTTCTCATTAGAGTTTTAAATCAAGTGAAACGTCATTGACGTCTTACTTGAATTAAAATTCTAGTGTTTGTTTGGTAAGTCCTCAACTTTAAATGAAACTGATCGAGATTGCCTGGTCTTCAGCAAGCAAAATGTGGAAAAAAGAAAGAGGAACCCATATCAGAATTTTACGGAATATAAGTTGGAAGTTTTTGTGCATATAAACTTCATGAATAGAAATTTCTTCCTCAATTCCCCTTTTCTCCCCTTTTAGTTCCTCACTTGAAAAACACGTAGAGTTTTTAGCTGATTCAAGGATTGTAGTACGATTTCGCTGTCATTGAGCTTCACTAGTAGATTATAAGAGCAGTTATTGAGAGAAGTTCGCTATCATCCCATTACTATTCAAAGGATTTTGACGATGAGAGTTGCGTACGCTCTTGCAATATTTCCATATTCATATGTCAATTTATTTAATCACTAACAAGAACCAATGTGCACCACTTAATAGCCTGATATTGATATCATCCAATATTATAACAAGCTTTTTTTTTTTCATTCTGGGCACTTTGGATTTCTCTGTTGTGAATATTGGTAACTCAACAACATGGTTTGATTGGTGATATGGTACTGAGTGGTGCGGGTACATGAGATGTCGTTGAGTGGGGGTTTCTGAATTAGATGTGTATATGGCTCTACAATGAATCCTAATGATAGAGCAGTCCTAGAAGTAATAATATTACCATTTGTCACTTGGATATTGTTACAATATATATGGTTCCATTTTGATATTGTGAAAATGTTCGATGTCCACGCATATCATGAGTGGCTCGTAATTAGTTGTAATTGTTATTAATTATTCTCAATAGAGGGTGTTTCATAGTCAGAGATACTTGCAAGCAGAAATTATCAGTAAATTACACTTGCTATTTCAATGTTTTAGTCGTATTTACTTTTAATAAAGCACAACTTCAGTTTTGGATTTCATTTGTTTTGAGCCTAAAAAATTGTTATTGGGAACAAGAAGCATAACAATGTCAACAAAGGATCTATCAAAGATGACCGTAATTGACTTTATTGTTTGAAATTATTCTTCCTTGTTGTTTAACTATTAGTGGTACTTTGCAGATTATGTTTTGTTTAGTTTGGTTTCTAGTGATAAAAAATACGATTGACTTTAGTAGTGAATTTTCGAAATAAACTAGGTTATTGAAATATAATAGTTCTGCCAGAAATAACTGTATTTATAAATGTATAGCTATTTGAATTAGACGACATTTACTGAGTTAACCTAGATGGTAAATATTCAAAATTCATAATTTATTGTGTCATCAAAGTCTTCGCAGGTTGTTCAGCTTCGAGAGCAATTGCGGTCGCGTGGTCTCCCAACAGATGGCACAAAAGCTGCTTTAATCGAACGCCTCAAAGGAAGTTATGCTGCTGAAGACACTATACTAAATTCGGATGCTAGTGTGTCGAAAGACAGCCTAGGTGAATTAATTGATTTCATAATTTTACTTGGAACTTCGCTTTCTGGTATTTTCATAATTTCGGAAGTCAAATTTTTAACATTGAAGATTGGAGTATAAGAACCTGGAGGGCTTGTCATGATTTATGAACATAGTTCACTTAATCGACAAAAAATTTTTCTCTGTTTGGGTTGCAGATTTCTGTTAGTAGTTTATTCATTACTGTTTTCGGCGCGCAGCTTAAGTTGTTAAAGTGAATATTTATAGAAGAAACAGTGCTGGAAGGTGCAATAAACGAAGATGATATTTTGGGACCAGATACATCAATCAAAAAGAAGGTGTTTTGTAGCTTTTGACTTTGACTGATGTTTTGCAGCTTTTGTCTACTGTAATTATTGAGTTTGCGTGTTATGTTACCCAATTACCTTAATTCCATAAAGGAAGACAAATGAAAAGTATTTTATTGTATTTACTAGATTCCTTCAATTTGGCAGATAAAAGTGACAAGACAGTGCGTTTGTAGAAACAAAAGTTGCTTATTTGCGAGTAAGTAGAGAGTTTTTCCACAAGCAATGTATTTTACAAGAAGAAAATTTTAAGACGAAGGAGTGTAGGTAGGCTAGGCTCTTTTATTTTGAAGTAGACATGTTTCGTTAATTAATCATATTCAGCAGATTTTCAGAATTTGTAACTAAAAAATATGGTACTGTCATATTTTTAACTTCAAAATATTGTGTGGTTCTTCATTCATTTTAATAGTTTCAGTACGAAGTTTTGCTTTAGGAAGATTCAAGTCCTGTATCGATACAGTCAGCACCAACAAAGGCATCGTTGATACGTTTAGCTGGAGAATCCAAAAATATTCAGCATACTGAAGTGAGCAAAAAAGCGGAAGCAATGAACAGCTTATTGGATGCTAAATTGAAACGAGCTCAGCGTTTTGGTTTACCACTTTCTGATGAACAGATGAAGCAGAAACGTGCTGAAAGGTAGTTTTATAATTTTTCAAGATTACATTGCATGAGATTTTCAAATTCCGCTTGGGTTTTAATGACAGGTCAGTTTTAGATTAACAAATAATGGCCAGTGTATAGCTGGTTATGTGGACTATGGTCCAGTTCCAGTATCCAGTAATTCAAATATGTTGAATTATGATCTTTCTGATTAAGCAGCAAACATATAAGCTTTTTTTTAAGATTCGGCGCACAGTCAAATGCAACTGCAAACATAGCCGAAACTCTTGAGGAGAAGAAGAAGAAGAGGGCAGTAAGGTATTTTATTAGATTTGTTTTTAGCTTTTTAAAAAAAGAACAAGTAAATTTGAAGTGTTTTGTTATAAAAAATGAAAGAAATATAGTAACTAAATGTATAATCTCTTTGACATTAAGGACTATGATCTTCATACAGTGTAACTATTTACTCCAGTGATTGGGTTTTGTTTGCCAAAAACCCAACTTTATGAGAAATAAAGACCCAGTAACAAATTTCGATGCTAGCTCTTGTATGACAAAAACCTAGAAAAAGTAAAGAATAAATTACAGGTTCGGTATTGTTAGTGAGACTGAAAAAATGCAGGAGATTTTGGATAGACGAGCCAAAAGGTAATTACTGCTATGAAATGATGTGTTTTGAAGTAGGAACATGAATGTTTCTAAGTAATTATTTTTAATTGTGAGCAACAAGATTAAAGGATGCTTTATTTGGAATCTTGATAGGGCGGAAAATTTTCTAAATATTGAATCTTTCACAGTTTTGCCGAATTCTTACTGTTACAGGTTTGGAATTGATGGTGGAACACATTCGGTTTCTGTTGGTAAAGTTGAGAAAGCTTCTTTAGAAGTACTAGAAAGACGTGCGAAACGTTTCGGTTCATGTTCCGAGGAAGCTGAGGTAGCTTATTTCTTCACTTTCAGTGTAATTTTGAGCGATATTGATAAGAATGGTACAGGGTTGTACCAAATTTCATTTCTTCGTAAGACACTAACAAATTTTTTTTTTATTGCTGATAAACAGAGCACTAAGCAAAAGTGACGCTATTAGAAAAATGTCATTAATGAATATCTTTCGTAAGAAGAAAAACAAACTTTGGATTTATTTTAGATACTTTTAATTACTGTTAATTATTTTGAAGCTGGAAATAAAAAAACAGAGGCGTGCTGAACGATTTGGATTGAACAAGAACTGATTATCTGAAGCATAAAAATGCTACGATTTTTTTTTTTAAACCCAAAATGTTTTTGTATATATGATTTATTGTAAATCCTCACACCTTCCTATTCTTCATCCAATCTAAACCAGATTATTGAAGCATCTTTGAGCAGCTAAATAATTAAAGAATTATAAGTAGTTCACAGCGATACAGATCTTCCTATTTCATCTCATTTTTATATAAGCATTCGATGCCCTTCATATGAATAATGGAGAGTTACAGATTTGATGGAAAGCCATCCTTATAAGTTCCAAATCAGTCGGTTTTAATTAGACTCTAATCCATGATGTCATTAAAGGTTAAGTTTATTTAATTCTTCAACCTGTACTTGCTGTCTTTATTGTTAATGTTGAATCATTATTGTAGTATTTTCATATTTCTTTGTTTAAAAATGGTAATTAATAAAACTTATTTTTGGAACGAGTTCGACTTTGTACCCAAGAGAGTATTTCCCATCATATATGTAGTTGAGGTCGGTATTTATGAAAAGGATGTTAGCACTGCTGCATATTATTGGGAGTATAATCTTAAAAGCATAGGAGGCCTTCGAAGGGAGATGTTTTAAGGTATATTCATAGTCGAATATTTTATTTTTAAGGGTAGAGTCGGGCAATTACAGATTAGATGTAATAGCTTATTTAAAGTTAGGGAATGGCCGAGGAAGAAATTGAAGTGTTGCAAAGTATATATGGCGACGAACTTTTCGTCGAAAGAAATCCCACAGACAAGTAATTTCTTTTTTCCAAAATTCCAACAAGAAGTTAATTCCTCGTCTTTGATCAACTAAATATTATAGTTTTAAGAACGGCCGATAATTGTGAGTTATGGCCGTTGCTCAAGAATAAATATTTTTCTCATCCAGCCTGTTACGTTTTCTAAATATTGGCTTTAGAATCTTATGTTTTAGAAGATAGCTATTTATTAATTAATCTTATAAACCCTTGTCATGGATTTTAGAGCTTTATTGGTGGTATTAAGCATGAAAATACGACCAGCAGTGTTGAAGTATGAGTATGCAGCGAGTACTCTTGCAGTTATCGAATTGCCGAAGCAGGTAAATTATTATATTAATTGATAAAGTAAACGAAAGAAGTCAAGGAGATGTGTCAGTCGATACTATAAACTAATGCTTGCTTGATCTTTAGCTTACGTAATTTAGCGATGTATAAATGAGTTAATCTTTTCAGTACCCGAAAGCATCCCCTAAAGTTCATTTACGACAACCACGAGGACTTAATGAAAGGAATTGGGATATTCTTCAAGGCAGTATCGAACAGTATATTGAGGCCAATAGTGATGTGCCTATTATTTATGACATTTTTCAGGCTAGAATGTTTTCCTTTTACTAAGCTGTACTTTAGCTTTTTTTTTTTTAAGCTGTACCGTTTATTATTAAGTTAAGATTTAAAAGTGGTTTGTGTTGTCAGTTTCATATACTTGCTTTCAAATGATTGATTAAATAAAGGAGTTGAGTACTCAAGTTTGTTTAGAAACATGTCTGAAATATTTTCAGATCATCCAAAAATTTCTAGAGACTGAGCAAAATATCCCATGCACTGCTTGTCCTGTATGCTTGAACGAGTTTAGTGTCGAAGCCACCGCTATTTGTACTTCAAGCTGTGACCATTATATCCATCTTTATTGTTTTGTACGTTACATAAACTATTCAAAGAACGATATCGAACAAGAACTTCGTGAATGGCCAGAAGATATGAAATCAAAGGTTGATCAGGTATGTAAATTTTATGACTAGACTTTCAAATATTATTTAGAAAAGAGTAGTGTGATGTTTCACCATTTATCATACTTTAATTTTTGTGTTTCGTTTCCATATCCTTATGACTAGAAATTTTCTTGAAATTTTTTGTCCTTGATTTGAAATATTCAGCGCACGGTGCAAGACTAAAGAGGAGCCGTTCAAGTGATAGAGAACTTGAAAGTTTCTGACAAAATTATTGATTAGGTAAAACTTACAGACTACATCTTTGTAGTTACTCTTCATTATCTGATATTAATAAAATTATTTACTTTAAAATGCTTACAGGTTTTGAAGTGTCCAGTATGTCGAGCGCCACTGAAGGAACAAGATTTATCAGCAGTTGATCGGGAATCGATTAATTTAGATGAAATCGTTGCAGATGAGGATAAGTTCGAATTTAACTGGAAAGAATGGCGAGCAAAACTAAAAGAATTACAGCCAATTTTCGAACGACAGAAAGCTAAAGGTGGCTTAATTGATCTCGAGGAGGAAAGAAAGCGTTATCTAATCACTGATGATATAGTGAGTTTAACCCATTCGAATTCTCTTCAAGTACTTTTTTCCTTTCAGTAGTGGATTTTTTTTTTCCTTCGTATTTAATTAGAACGTTACCCATTTCTAACATAGCCGTCTAGTTTCTCTCCTGATTGTATACTGTTATAGTGCTTTTCTTTCATTTATTACATTGCAATTTCACTTATTACTAGATCAATTGATCGTCTAGTCTTTTAAAAGAGAATGACTGTTTAATTTATTCCTTATCTCGAGCTTACCTTACCTAGATATTTGGTAGCATTAATGATAAAGTACCTTTACCTTTAATCGAGGAAAATAGCAATTTTTAATAGTTGTCTGCTTTACTGAAGTTTTATGTTTTTTTCTCGAAGTACTTCCGGGACTGTTGGATTTATTCAGCTTTTATAGGTATTTGAAAGACAACCCGTTGCAGAATCATCTCAGCAAGGCGAAAATAACGAAACCGTTGATCTTGTCGAGGATTTATCAACAAAGGGCTCTTGTCCATTTTCGGATCGTCGAAATTATAGATTAAGACATCCTTATTCGATATTTCGACTTGAAAATCCTAGGAATGATCGGAATAGTTTTTCCAAAGATAGGTTTAAAAAGAATCGAAGTAAAAGAGGTTCCATGTCTAAGTAGTAGCATTCGGAATGTTGGATAAGTAAATAAAATTTTAACCGTTGGTGTGATTAATTTAATTAACACTTTCTCAAACCATATTTTATCTATAGCTGCAGTTTATATTTTAAATTATGTTTTTAGATGGTTAAAATTTTTTAATATGATGAAAACACTTGTTTAGAAGGAAAATTTTGAGCCATATTGTGTTATGTTTGTACTAATTATAGCCTACATTTTAGAGAAATATCCATTCTGAATACAGTTTCTAGGTTATTGTTTGAAATTAAATTTTTCTTCGTTGTATAAAAATGCAGTTAGAATGAATAATGTTTCATTTCATGCTGTGATGATATCTTCCTATTGTTTGACTGAAATATCTTATGATATTGCCATAAATAATGTATCATACTAAAATTGTTTTTTCATATTATCTGAATAACAACAAGCGAATGATTTTTTTGACCCGAAGGCAAGAAATAGTCCAATGCTTTTGAAATTATAAAAAGATTTTTTATGTTAGTGTTAATGAATTTCACAGCTGGAATGCTCCTTACTAAAATTCGCACGATGCGTTAGTGTTTGTATGATATTTCTGCTTACATATTTCAGTACCGCATTCTTTGTAACAATCATTGATGTCAGAATCAAAGCTGCGGTTTCACCTTTATCTTTCTTATTTGCGAGTTAAGTGAAGTTCAGAAGTTTGCAAACGAGATTTATTATTTATTTTAAGTTTTTTTTTTCTTCAAACTGATGAGGGATGATATATGAGGGACGACTGAAAAACAGTGTTTACAAGGTAACCCTGTCTTATTTATATGAAGTGTCGGGCGGTATACTGTCAAATACTTTAGTTCCAGCACTACTTAGTTTTGTGACTAGGAAGACTGCATAAATGTTTAAAACGAAGGGGATTTTTTAAGACTTTAGTAATAAGTTTAAATAGGGTTCGGGTAACAGTTGGCTGGTCTTAGAGTCAAAAAAAAAAAATGCTTAGAATAGTAGTGCTTGCTTCTAAACATTTCTATCATTTTCACTTGTCAAGAATTCCTTTTAGAACTCCGGCTGCACAATTTGCAGGATAACCTGGCCTCAGCCCCACGTGCAGTATGTATTCGACATTTAAGTTTGTGGAACAGAGTGTAGTTGTTTGCCTGCTTTCATTCTTAACAGGTTTTAATTCTTGAAAGGCTCCATTTTATCAATCTTACTTCTTAGACATTTTTCCTACAATCTGCTTTTAATTCTTATTTGCTATAACGTGTCCCTTATTTGCTCAGCAGTCCGCCTTTTTCAAAAAAATTTTACTAGCTAGTATTGGTAGTTTTCTTTTATAGCTAAGAAGAGTAGGGAGTTTCAAGATTGAGTTTCGGAATGAACTGGTCTATGTATGTGTGGGTCGTTTCGAAAATTAACTTATTAGTCCTCGTGGTAGAAATATCCACCGAAAATTTTCTATTTTTTATAAAGAAGTGTTATGTAAATTAGTCGCCAATTTAACAGGGATGTCTGGCTATGATTCAGTAAATTTTATGCCTTGTTTCTTTTTTTTCTGTGGCTCTTATAAGACCCAGAATCTGTTCCATGCTTCCCTTTTGTCCCTGAGAGCACGAGCACTTCTCATTGATACCAGCAGTGACCAATTCATTAATTTTTCCTTGTTAATTTTAAGCAGAAATTAAACTTCAGTGATGAAGGAATCAGCTACTGACGAACCCTTGCCTGGTATCTAGTACCTTTAATTATTCCGTGTATTTAGATTCATGGTACTTAATTCATAAGCAAGACTAAATTGTTATCACTCCCTTTCATTTTATCAACATAAGTCAATAGCTTCACTTTACTCCCACTATCATCATTTCTATTGATGATTTTAATAGCAACATTTTCTTGGTCCGATTAGTTTCATCACTAATTTACACATACACGCTCTCTCTCTCTCTCCTTTTCCTCCTTCACTAAACATTTATATTTTTAAAATTTTCCAATTTTCCATTCTTTGCAATCGTTGGAAAAAATTTCCATCCAAAAATCTCAGAATTTTGACAATCAGTTGTGTAAACTTCAACGTTATGTGTGTCTATGTGTGTATAGTCTATACGTATATTCATATTGTGTTCAATATAGATGGATCGGTCGAATCGTTTATTCCGTTCATCCAACCGTTGCGTTCGATTCATCGATTCGATCTCATTTGGACGGCTTCTTGTTCTGTCTGAGCCTTTCCCTTTAACACTTCATAGTTCTTTCATATTTTCTGTTGTGCCACAAGATGTCCGGCACACTTTTAGAGCAGTTTTAACAGTAGAAAAACAAAAAAATCCTTACTTTTTATAGCAAGAAATTAAAATGGTGCGTTGTTATTTTCGCCGTGAAAAATTTGGCATTTTATATTGAGGAATCAATTAAGGCCTAGTAAATACAGTTACTTGTTTTTTTTTTCTTCTCTCCTTATTTCCAAATTTCCTGATCATTAACCATGATTTCTTAAAATTTGAAAATATTCTCCAATTAATTTTCACCGTCATACTCATCATAATCCCTTTGTTTAACTACCGCAGAGCTTGCCGTCAGAAGCGGATGCAATGCTTATTTTTGACTGTTAGTTCAATCTCAGGCTTGTGAACTTCCTTTTACTATATACTTTATATTAGTTCAATCTTTTTTATATATATACTATATACTATATATTACTATAACTTATATATTTTTATAGGGTCTTCACACCTCAGTGGATTGTTGAAAGTGATTTTTATATCTGGAAAAACTAGGATTTTTTAATCGGAAAAAGAACTAAAGTTGTTGTGATCAATAAATATGATGTTGGTTTTTATCCTCAATTAACAGAAAATAACCAGATTTTTCTTTAAACATTTCTGTTCTACAATTATTCGTTGGTTTATTATTGCGTGTAATTCATTATGATAAAAACTGTCATTTTTTTTTACGTTTTTGCTAGTCCAAATTGTTATTAATAAAGCGGCTTAGAGTCTTTTATACTGCAAATACTTTTTGTACTAAATTTAAACAGTGTATTGGTACTTTTCATGTTCATATTAGTACAATATTTTGTGTACCGGATTATAAATGATTTCAGAGCTTTTTCTACTCATTAAGTATTTCATTAATGCAAAAGTTAGTGTTACATTATGCAGCACCTACGCTTCTTCGTTTTCTTTCTTTAAAGACTTAATGTTATGCTACTTTTGAGACCTCATCAATTTTTAATGGGAGGTCGATATGGATTGCTAGATTGGTGTTTGTTACCTTTCCAAAAGTAAGCTTTGAGAAGTAGAAGATGAGGAATGAAAGAAGCATTGCGTTTATAAATTTCGTTCTTCAGCGTAAAAGCTTAGCTTATTTCAATGAGTCAAAAGAAGAGTAAGTCTAACATAGAGATACTCTTTAGCTTCTAGAAGTCATAGTAAATTATTTGATGGACTGTACGTGGTATTTGTTTTCCCGACTATTAAGAATTGCCGATTTGATATATTTTCATATTTTAAACGGATCTCTCCCTAATTTTTTCCCCTTCTTTTTTAACCTTTTTTTTTTAAGCCAAGTATTCCAGTAAGTTACAGAACGTTTACTTTTAAATCATAGTTGTGAAATAAACATAAAAGGCGTTTAATATTAACAGTACAGGGTTACTAGTCATATCGTAATTATTCATGCAAAAGGATCGCTTTCAATGAAAAATTGTAACAAAGATGTAGTATAACTGCAGAAAAACCTATGTCGACATGAAGAATTCGCATGACTTTTCAGTTAGTTAAATGTAATTCCGTTATTCATCTCCATTTGATCCTTATATCTTTTATAAAGGTCAAAAAATGATAATCAATCGATGATGAACAAAAATTTTTGTAGTACTACCACCTGTCTACTACTATTCATAAGTCTCTAGTGCAATCCTTCGACGGATTTCTTAAGGATATTGATTTTTTTTTTTTATAGAACGAATTAACTCGGCTTAGTTAATGGCTGTGGTTTCGGTGAAGTCGTTTTTTTGTCCTCTGCAAGCTTTTTTTTTTTTT
>PQVD01002768.1:0-20144 GCA_003012265.1 Setaria equina
TGAAAATACCTGAACAGTACGTTAATACGGGAAATCGAGCATTACGAATATTCGACTTAGGAGTATACAATTTACAATTTCAATTTGCAGTAAGTTATTCTCTCTTTTTTTTTTTTTGTTTCTTTTAAAATTCATGAAAGATTTCAGCATGATAAGCTGGGATCATTTTGACATCGATCTAAGATTGAATCACTTTGAATTTCATTAAAAATAACTATAGGATAATGAAAATAAAGATAGGGCATTTTAAAACCGATCAAGGGTCATATTAATGATAAGATCAAATTATACGATAATAAAATGTAATCATTTTATTCAGCGATTTTGTTTGAAAAAGTATAAATAATTCTGGAGATATTATAATTATATAATCTTAATGGATGTGTTATTTTTTTTTTTGCATTTTATAAATTTATCAGCTTTCATTAATCCAATATCTTTTTTTTTTTTAGAACTTCTTTTTTTTCTCTGTTTAATGCATTTCATTTGTTTCATAATTATTTGCTATATATTTGAGAATTTTTTTTTTTTTTTGAAAGGTTTTCCTATTTTCAGTATGTTTGTCAGTATGCTAAAAAAGCTGAATCAAGTGATGAAAAGTTAGCGGAACAATTATACAATATTACCAATATTTTTTATAATTATACAGGCCAATTAACTTATAACTGTTTCACGGATAATTGTACAGAAGAGTCAGTATTTGAAAATCAAAAAGAAGAAATTGCTTGGAATTGGCAAGTAAGCAAAAATTACGGTATATTGCACGGCATATACCGTATACATATGATCAAAAAAAAAAAGCGGCTTTAAATTTTTAATTATTTTCTCAAATTTTGATAAATAACAAATCTTTTGTTAGTCGTTTCTTAGCACATAAATTTCAGCCAGCTCACGTTGGAACATTTACAACATATAAATCCAATGGAAGAAAAAGTTGAATACTTGTTGCATAATTAAAGTAAACGGTATAGGTAATTTTATTAAAATAATGAAAGGCAAACAATTTTGGCATAATTTACATAACATATATATGATATTTTAATTTTTTAATATAACTATTACAGTGTTGTACGTCACTGACGGTACAAAATTGTGATCGAGGTGGTGATAACGATTTCTTCGTGAATACTTGTGACGATGATGGCGGTATGATAGATGAGAATATTAATTACTGTCAAAAAATGTTTGAGAGCATTGGTTATAGAAAAGATTTTTACAAAAGGAAAGATGCAGTGATACGATATGGTATGACGTACGACTTTATGAGCAACATCATCTTATCGTAAGTTTTGCATTGATAAAATGGACTTCTTTTTAATTAGATTTAATGTAGCAATACACCAACTTTAATTTTCATCGTTTAAAAAAAATTGTTTGCTGAAAATTTTATCTGATATTAAGAAATTAGCTATTCCGTAAATTTAATGCTTTGGAATTATAAACTTGAAATGCTCTGAATCAAAATACTCAACTTCTGTTATGTCATTTCAGGAACGGCAACTTAGATCCGTGGTCTGCTGGTGGTGTTTGTGAAGATTCACCGGGAATTCAAAATGCAATCAAGAATGGTGTCTATCTTTTCCATATATCAGATGCCGCTCATCATCTTGATTTACGTGCGCCAAATACGTGTGACCCACCATCTGTTACGCATGAACGTTTCCAGGTTTTATTTTAAAACGAAATAATTTTTTTAAACCGAAATATATATTTGGAAATTGCGGTAGAAACATTTCATTTTTATTGTCTTTTTTTAAATGAAAGAGCTCAAAAATAAAATAATCAAATAAAATGTTTGGGAAGACAAATGTCGCAAATCTTTCCTTTTTCTTTTTAAACACATTTCAAAAAACTATTTCAAAATTGTTCTGGAGAAGGGAGCTTGCCGAATTTTATGGTAAATTATAGGCTGTAAACATATTGAAATGTTGGGTGTACAAAAATTGTACTAAACTACCGGAAGCATATGAATTACCGGACAATATCGGTTGGGAAGTACCAGATAATTGCCGATCTATCCATTATGGCTATCCATGGGGATATGACAAAACGAAGGTTTGGGTTTTATACAATTTGTTCATAAGTTTTTCTTTGCAGTGGAAGGTCTAAGTTTCAGTGATCAACCTCATGGATGATTTAGACTACAACTCGCCTCAACTTTATTTGTTTGGTCCAAGGTTCAAAATCAAAAATTTCAACAGTCTACATTTATCAGCAAAATTACAGCATAAAATTTCCGAATGTTGGATAAGCACAAATTATCCCGTCATTGAAATACCATTCTCTTATCCCATTGCAGAACCAGCCATTACTTATGAAACCGTTAAATTCCTTAAATGGTTCTATCTACAAATACTATGAATATTTTTTAGAAGAGTTGGCATCCGACAAGTTCTCTTTCACATATCGTGTTGGCGGCAATATCTGTTATGTTCACGAATCATATGATTGCTTGAAAGACAATTTCTTATCTTTGGCAACAAAAATATTTGATCCTTTTTATACTTTTCAACTTTAGTGGAAAGCCATCTTTTTTAATTGAAATTCCACTTATAAATCTATTACTCCAAGAAGCGAGCATCCCTACTTTAACTCTCTTTTTCAATCGAAACGAATCCAAAAATGAAAAATTTTTTTTCATTTGTTCTAACAAGTTTCATTTCATATGAATATATAGAAGATGTGTCAATTTTAATGAAAAACTTTTATTTACAAGCACTACATGTAGAAAGTTACTCGAAATAGATAATTTTTCTTTTAAATTTTCTTTTTTTTTTTGGAAAGCCAAAAGCATTAGGCATGAGAAAATCTTTGATGAGGTATGAATTAGAAAAAAAACAAAACAAACTCATGCAGTGAGCCTTTTGTTCACGAATTTGTAAATTCGTAGTTATGTCTATACCCAATCTCCTTGCACATCTTTACTAAAAAAAAAAATTCAGCCGAAGCTGTAAAGCTTAATTATGTCATCAATATCATCACTCAAGAAAAAAAAAAGAACCCACAAAACTAGATTTCTCATTTGAAAACAATCATGAAGGTAACATGAGGGTATGGAAATGACATTAATTCTAAAAATTTTTTTGAGCAAAAATTTTCTGAATAACTTTTCTTCCAAAGGAGCCATATGGAACAATAAAACTACAAAATACAGAAAAATGAAACTGAAAGAATAGGCTGAATCTTGCAGGCATAATAGCAGCACCTAGTTTTTTATAGAAAGCAAAACCAAATTAAAAAAAACCTTGAAGATTTCATAAATACTCATAATTTTTGTAATCAAACAGCATTCACTTATCGTTTAACTGAGTGCATCCTGCACGCTTATTTTGAATTCGTCAATCAACCATATTTTTTAATTTCAAGAATCCAACCTTAAATGCAGCAAAAATTCTATTGCAGAATTAAATTAAAAATGAAAGTGGTTTAAGGCTTGACATTGATCATAAATTTAATGCAAAATAAATTTTGATTCATTTAGATTTCCTGAATGATGGAATATTTACAAGCAGCAAAACATACGTAAAACTGGCCAACACTTCGTCCAGTTGGTGGCAAAGCCAGTGACGATTCAAGCAACATTTCCGTTAATTTTACACAGCATGTTAAAGGTATATCGAGTATACCTACACTAGAATCTTCACCATTCGCACGTGGATCTGTCTTGGCTGATTCAACATCAAATATCTTAAACTTGGTAAAAATAACTGCGAGTTTATAATGTCAACCTTCCAAGAATTATTTTACGTAAATTGAACGTACTTGCTAACACTAAAAACGTTAGAAATGGAAACTGACATTTGAAAAAAAAAAAACAGTGAGTCATCTCCAGATGCAACATATTTGAAGTGAAAAGTGAATATTTATACCTTATAAAGCATTTTTAACGCTGGAAATGAATACACCGTTCTATCACTCCCTTCGTTTTCAATTTCAGTTTCAGCCAGCTCACCATGTGACATTACAACATATGAATCCAATAACCATATCTTTAGAATTAAGCAAATTTAGCAAAAGAAAAAATGAAATCTTTAATAGAAACGAAATAAAGGCAATTTTGAAAAGAAGGGATCAAAAACCGCTTACCAATAAATAAGGTCGTTTGTCGTAAGAACGAAGAACGAGTTTTCCTGATGTTTGTGATTCACACTGATAAAGCAAAGTCCAGGCGAAGAAACGCTCTAATGTTCCGAACCTACTCATATAAGTATTCATTATCAAGGTATTGACTAATGAAAAAAAAGGAAATACTCATTAAAAGAGACCCTTTCAACATTCAAAAATGATCAAATTGTTTTCTCGTACTAACATCAATACTCTTTGGAAAGTAATTTGTATCCTAGATTTCTTGGAAGAGATTGCTGAATCTTTTTGTTTAATCCACGTATGAAATTACTTCAACAAATTTACTGATTAATTAGGCTTTCGATATTTAAAATTTTCCTAACCACTCAAAAAGCAATATTGGCGAGCAACTAACCTGGCATTTATGTAAGTTTCCCTCCCATTCGTTGCTATTAGATTACACATTACATGACTAAATTGTAAGACGTCAGTATTTCCTGAAAGCACTTCTAGAATACGAAAACATTAACAATAAAAATAATTTAAGAAAACTGGAAATTTGTCCATAGATTAAAAAATCTGTTGAAAAATAAGCGCTAGTTCAATCTCGAATAGAAAAAGCAATTAAAATTGGTGGGCAAAAAAAATTGCTGTGAAAGTCATTAAACGACCGTTTTAATTGGAATTCATTCAATAGCTCTCCGACTGATAACATATTTACGGAAAGAAAGTGAAAATAATGGATTAATCAGTGTTCAGGACAATGCAGTACCATAGTTTAAGGAGTTTGATTCCTTCATGAATTACCGTTAAAGCGAAAGGCGAAAAATATCAAACATGATGTATTGTAAGGAACCACAAATTGATCAGATAAAACTTAGAAACATACTTTTAAGAATAACTCCAATTTCCACAGAACATTTGGCACATATCACAACACTGGACGAATCATTAGCGGTGACTGCATCCGAAGTAATCATCTAAAGAATAATTATTCGCCAAGTAAGCACCGCAACTTTTTTCTACAAAAAACTCAAAGACGATGATTAAATAATAATAAAGATAAGTTGAAAATTCAACAACTTTAAAATGAATTAGTAATGTATAAAATCAAATGGACGTATACATTAGATATGAAATGGGTGAATATCAATTCAACTTTTGCTCTAATTACGAATCTAAATGGAAATAAAAAAGAGCTAGTTTTTCCGAAATGAACAAACAAGAGATAATTTTGTTAGCCTTATTCGTTTTTACTTTTTTTTTTTTTTGATTTAAAATTTAATAACGGTAATAGACTCACTGTCCATACAAATAAAAAGATCATTTATACTGATCAGTCATGCTGATGTTCTATAAATAAACAATGCAGACCTTCCTCAACATCAGAAAATAAGAATCTGATATGACAATTCGTTCCTCATTAGGAAGCCACTGTTTCTGCGCATCAGTGGAAGATATGAAATCTGAAGCATGAGCACCATGATGACTATGAGAATGTGAACTACCACCACATGTATCACGACAAAAATATTCCATCGACGGTGAAGTATTCAACCAGCCATCTTCTGGCAAGGACTGCAGTTTTACGCTGCTAAAAAAGACGAATTTTTTTGTAAATATATTATTAGAAATATCAAGATAGGGATGAAAAAAGGGTGAAAAAAAGGCGAGAAATAAGCACTTTGGTTTAAGGAAAAAAAATATACGCACTCTCTGGAATAACTAAATAAAGTTGCTGAACATTCTGCACATTCTGCCTGCAAAGTAAGTGATTGAGCATTTTCAATATACTCATCCAGAAGCATCCCAGATAATACATCAACTGCCAACTGATGAAATGTTTTTGGTACTGAAAGGAATTAAGAAAAACATAACAAATTGAAATTTAAACCATGCAACAGAATGCTAGTTAAAAATATGATCTCTGCATTGCGTAATACAAATGTTACATTGTATAAAATTGCAGCTACTGTTATGCCTACTAAGTTAATATAAAAGTCAAGACTTTGTATAAATTCAATAGGTAAATTGTGAATCACATTTGTTTATTAAAGGTAACGAATTCTTACAACTTTTCACTGCTTAAAATTTTAAACAGTCGGTTATTTGTCAAGCTAGAATATTACGTAACAAAGCTATAATAACCTTACTTAAAGGATATCCGCTTGTTGCCACTCGTACTTTACACATAAACAATCGATGATTATCAGCCCACGTAAGTGCGCACACTGAATTTGGATATAAAGTAAGATCACCGAATTTAGCCCAATATGACGGCAACATTTCAGTAACTCCATTTCTTCTCCTTTCAACTATAGAACCTACTTCAATGGAATGTTCACGAATGTGTACCATTTCTTTCCGTTCACTCACTTCATTGCTGACAGATGGTAACGTTCCATCCTCGCATGATACTGTTCTAAAATATTATTAAAATTAATTCATATTAACTACACAAACAAAAAGAAAATAATTATTCGATCCGAGCATCATATTCTATACGTCATACTTTTCACATTACAAACTCTCCATTTCCTCTGTCATGCTCCTAAAACAAAGTATATAGTATAAATATCCTATATATATATATATATATTTTATATATTTTCCACTATATGTACTCTTCAATTGGTTACTTAGGATATGGATAACCAGAAAAAAAACAGGTTCAGCAATTTGACAATTTCTATATTCTCAAGATCTAAGATTTTTAACAATTTTTATCTCAAGGAAACTAGACAAAAAAAAGACAAGAGAATAGGAAAAGAGTGAAAAGATAAAGGAAATGACAAAAAAAAAAAAAAAAAAAAAAAAAAAAATAAAAAATAAAAAAAAAAAAAAATGAAAGATTCAAAATCCCATAAAAAACATTCTGGATTGCTATTTTAAAATTCAACCAACTAAAACTCCAGTTGACAACTTTACAAAGTTTGTTGAAACAAGCAAATAAAAGGAAAGTAATTAAGCGATAACAGAAGAAAGATTACGGGAAAAGTGCCAATAATATATATTAAATTTTAAATGATCTACCATACTTCTCAATTATCTAAATNNAAAAAAAAAAAAATAATGCAATATTTTTCTTTTGCATTCCCACCTTTCTCTTATTGCTAAATTTTACATCATTTGTAATGTTAAATCATTTCCTTCAATTTATTTGAAATGACAGGATAACTTTCGAAACTTAGAAAGTATATAATCAATCAATTTTTCCTCCATAATTTGATTCTGTTACAAATTGGTTCCTTTAATATCAAATTATCTCTATTTACTCGCGAAAATATTACCTTTTAGTAGTTTGCTTCTCTTTTTGTTGGTTATTGGAGCAACTTGTTTCACCTCCATCCACTGGTGGGCAGTCTACAAAAAGTGACGCGAATTCGCTACGTGGTTTAAGCTCAATAAGGAACGATCTAGTCTGCCAGCTTTTTGATGGCATAGCTTCTGGAAATATAGCATTCGTGAAATATACGAAATATTAAACGTTTTCATGTTATACGCCATATACATATTTATGTGTATATATTCCTATTTTTTTATTCACTTAATTAAACATGNNAAAAAAAAGATTAAAAAACAACAAAAGTAAAATCATTAAAACAAAAAAAAAAAAAAAAATGAATGACCAAAAAGTTGAAAAAAAAAAAACCACTTTATTTACTTGTTTATTTTACAATTACTTGTTAAGTTCGTAACAATCTGCATCAAACATTACGCATAATTTGTTCATCTAGAATAACACTTCCTCATCTTTTAAAGCATCATCAGTTGCAAAATGAAATGAACATCAAAATTATAGTATTAAAAATCTCATAATTCAACTGAAAAAAAAAAAGTCTAAATAAATTTGTAAAATGAGACACATATTGGAATCAGCATAAAGAATATAAACCGGGTTTATGAGGTATCATTCAATCAGTTCGGAATAAAGATGTGAAACGTAAACCTGATAGGCTGTACGGTTGTTTTACACAACGTCACCATCAAAGTAACGAAACAGAAATGGACGGGGAGGGGGAGTGACGTTGCCGGTAGATGAGAAGAGACAGGAAAATGAGTGGGAGTGAGTAGTAATGGATGGATGAGAGAGGGAGGACAAGGAGTGTGGGTGTAGGTAGGAGGAAAATGTGTGGGTGTGTGTAGGTGGTGATGATGATGAGAGAAATGACTGGGTATAAATAGAGATGGAAAGAATGGCGAATTATGTGTGGGTGTGAGTGTGTGGGTGGATAAGTGAGAAATGTGGTAGAGGTGAATATTGGTGACGATGGTAGAATTGGTAATTGGTTTGTAGGATGGGATTAAATAGTGTACGGAAAGAAGAGAAGAGGAAGATGGATTGAAGAATTGAAGGTATAAATGGGGAACGAAATATTGCTGCAATGAAAGAGGGATTTTGTGAATCACTGATAGAATGATTATTGGATATTTCGTGTATTGTTTGATTTTATTTGATTAAGATTTTGTTTTATTAATGTTATTTCAGATTGAATTGGATGGATAACAGAAAAATGATAATTATTGATAATGGTAATCAGTTTGAGTAACAATGATATGTATCATTGTCTAATATCACACTATTGACAAACCGATTATCATAGATATGTATCATTTGTTATCATTATTTATAATATCATTTTTCATCCCAAATGTTACTCACCATTTTGGGTTGGTTTATGGCTTTTTGGAGCATAGTCAATTTATTAGATTATTTCCTTCGAATATTTCATGTATCCAGTTATATGACGTTTGTAGAACGATATGAATTGGTCATTACGCTTTTTCAGGTTAGTAATTTTATAAACTAGTACTAATTCAAGTTCAAACTTTATCAGTCCATTTTTTTCCTAACAATTAAATTTTTAATGCTACAAAGAAAGTCTCTTCCTAATTTTCTTTGGTTAAATGATTTGGAGCACTCCTCTTGGTGAACTAATTTTATTAATTCTTTAACTTATATTACTGCTTTAAAGATTGACGATGGCAAAGATGAATTGACTGGTAAATAAGGAATATAATTTTTAGATAAACTTTAACTTGAAAGTAATATGACAACCTGTTAGTTGGCGGTCAAGGTATTATAGTTAACTGGAGAAATTTCAATATGTATTCCTTAGATAAGTGTGTCTGGCGTAATTTCTGAATTCTCTAGGAGTGTTGAATTTGCGGTTTAAAAGATCGTGTTGTAAGACAATTTTCCAAACATTTGTAAATTGAGGATATTTCTAAAATTTTTGCCAGTCGAAAGAGAGCATATATCTTCGATATAGATCTTTACAATTGGGCTGTTTAGGATTTTCTGTAGAATACGCGTAGGCAACGTGATGTTTCTGATTGGTATGGTGATACTGAGACAAATGATTACTTTTTGACATTCAGACGATACGATTCATTTTATGTTGTTTGGACGAAGGCTATTACATCACAATGGAGAAGTTATTCGTCTTATTAACGAATAGCAAAATTTATATTCTGTTCAGATTCGTCTTGTTCCTATTCGGTCATCATGTGCTGTATTCAAATCATTTGTACAGAACAGTTTTCTCTCTTATTTACTTAAAATTTGGTTTAATATTGGAATCATCTCGGCTATATTTTGCTCATTTGGAATTATTCTCTATCTTTCGAAGAATTCTGTGATTGAGATAAGTTCGTGGTGGTTCGAATATTTTTATTCGTATGCATCAGATGATTCAGCTATAAATGCTTACCAGGAGGAAGTTGAAGGAGTTAAAAAGAAGCTTGTTGAAAGGAATGGTTAGCAACTTGGTGATTTTAAAATTTAATATTTCATTCTATCCTTTATCATTCTCGTGTTTCTCAATTTTGCTGTATCTCTTACTATATCTATATCTACAACACTGATTTAAGCGGCTAAGAAGAAGCTATTTTACTGTTGACTGAATAACTATTGCTCAATTTTAGTAATAAAGAACTATTCGCAATAGTACAATTATATTGATGACAGGAAATAGTTTTCTTTCAGTATTTGAAGTTAAAGAATTGAACAGTAACCGGAGAATGTACTGGAGACCATATACATCACTTTCAGAGGGTTTGAAATTTGTGATTCCTGGCTGGAACATTCCATGGACACAGGTGCCTTTATATATCGGAATATTATTGTTTGCTGCAGTGATTCATGAGATGGGGCATATGTTGGCATCTTTAAGTACCAATATTCAAGTTACAAGTATGGGCTTTATCTTCCTTGCCTTATATTTTGGTGCATATGTTGAAATCGATGCTGTTGCACTACGTGAGTTTTTTGTGTTTTTAAAATTCATCTTTCATTTTTAAAAGCTTTTTAAAGTTAAGCAAGTCTTCTAAATCTTTCATTGGAATATTTTATTCATGCTATTAGTAATTTCATGCAAATTTCGAAGCAAAATATAAGGAAATGAAGAAATAGATAGATTCGAAACATTATTTAATGAAGTTGAAAATTCTGTCTTTGAAAAATTTTGTTGAATTATGTATATTTAAAAAAAAAAAAATGTGAGATGTCATCACTAACAACTTTATTCATCATCCAAATACTATAAAATTTTTCTTCTTTTTCTTTGATGGGCCGTTTTTGATTCTATTCAGGACGTTTATCGCCTTTGCGAAAATTGAGAATAAGTTGCGCTGGTATATGGCATAATTTGGTGCTTGCATTGTTTGCTTGGTCACTTTACCAGTCTACTTCTTTTTTGGTTTCACCGTTCTATTTGACCGGCATGGGCGTTTATATTGAGGGTTTGTTGAATTATCAAATCTTAAGTGGCTTAATGTTGCAGCATTTAAAATTCTTCGTAAAAATCTGATTAAATTTTCCCATAAATAGTGTTAAGTGTGTGACAAGGAATAAGCGACAGCAGTTATTGAAGTGAGTTTTTCGTTATGAGGGAACTGAGACGAGCATGGAATTGGGTAGGTTTCTGGAAGAGGATTGCAAGTCTAGTCTTAAATCGTTTTTATCTCTTTCTTTGCATGAATTATTCAAGAAGAGATTAAGTATTTATCAGTCATTTTGTTTAAGCTTTTTTTGTGATTAAATCTTCGAGTTTTTTTGGCAAAATTCTGTGATTGATTTCAGATGTTAAAAAGGGTTCTCCCTTATCAGGACCAGTTGGCTTACATAAGGGTAACATAATCCAGGCAATAAATGGTTGTAATGTTAACAGTATTGACGATTTGGATCACTGTCTGAAGACAATGAAATACACCAACCCCGGGTTTTGTGTACCGAATGACGTAATTATTGAAAATATTGCTAATGAGGTTGTGTTTTGAAATTTTTGTTGACTTTCAGAAATACTATATTATTGTGCTACCAAGTAGGCATTGCTCGGTTGACTATCCAGGCGATTGCGCTTAATTTTTTTTCTTTTTTTTGTTTTAAGAGAAAGTTCTCTTAGATATGATTTTAAGTTTTTCGAATATTCCATTAATACTTCAGTCCTGCTGCTAGTACTTAAAACAGTTGTTTCTTCAGTGAAAGCCTGGTAGAGAGAGTACAGATTCAATCAAGCTATTGAAAATTTTCTTTAAATCAGTTCTTCTAGTGTGGAGAAGTGGCAGTTATTTTAGATGCAGTTGATACAGAATGAGCTGGATTGTTGCGGCAACTCGACATGGAATAATTCGGCTTCACACATGTGTTTTTATACACTTGATGCGATCAGCACCATTCCACAATGTATGTTATCATAATCTTACTGGCCGGTATTCGCTAGCAAATGTTGTATGCTTTTTTTTCACAATGTTGAAACGCAAGAATCTTTTTTTTTTTCGTTGTTTATTGTATTTTGGTACAAAATCCTTAAAATTTGCACCAAATCTTTCACTTCAGCTAAAAGGCGAAATTATGAATTGCTGCAATATTTTTCGGCGGAAACATGCGCGTGTTTGTCAGCGAGGTATGTAGCAGGTTCGTTGAGGACAATTTATCATTGTTCTAATAATCTTAGGTTTCTAATTGAAGTGAAATTAGAGGTCAAACTTTGTAAGAATGAAAAACAATATGTGCAGTATTTGCAGAATTGCAGTCATGCAGTTCGACTGAAAATTGCATAATTTCGAATGGGACATTGACTACATCACAATCATCATGCGTTTTCCCTGCTCTGCTTGGTAACATGTCATTTATGAGAATTTCGATCGGGAACGTATCGCGCATAGTCCTTTACGTGGGCTACAGCAAGGAAGTAGTTCTTTGAAAATGATGCTAATTCTACTCATATCGATAGTTATTTTTTTATTGTTTCCAAGGAAGTGAGACCGGAGTTAACACTGTTAAGACTTAGTTTCCATAAATGGTACCTTGTTTACCGCTTCTCCATTTTCTGGCATCAGAAACAATCATTTTTTCTTTTAAATTAATGAAAGAAGTATGATGGTAAAATTAGTCTGGGTAAGAAATGGACTGAAAAAACTAAGATGACTCTGTGTTATTTAGATAAACTGTATTTTTTGCAATTCTGCAAGAAGTATTTTCAATCATGAATTTATCAAGAGAGTTGGCTTAAGTGAATCACTGTTTGTTTTCAAAACTATTAAATGTTGTAGTTAGAAGCCGATCTACAAATGAGCAATTATATACCTCGATTGCCGATCTTGTCGACATTGTTCCCTTATATAATTGAGTTGGTGGCAAAATATCTGTTCACATTCTCATTTGGTTTGTTTCATTATTTGTACGAAAAATTTGATTTACCGAATCGATTAAAATGATTTAAAATTCAACTGATATCTAGTTTTTCTCTTTGCTTTTCTAGCTTTTGCTGTTATTAATGCGGTACCTTGCGTTTTTCTTGATGGACAGTTTATTTGTTCGAATTTTGTGGATCTCATTCTTAGCAAATGGAGACCGAGGTTTTTGATTTTATTGTAGTCTTAAAGAAAAATGAGATCTCAGCTATAAAAAAATATATTACAAAGTTTTTAATGGGCGGCGTAGCTAAATATTTCCTACTAAACCTAACGCTTCTTAAGTTTAAACGATCTATCCCCTCAAATGTGGGTCATTCGTAATGTGATAAATTTTATAGGACAACTCCGCAAGGTCTTTTTCAAGTTTCAGTACTATGAAAGTTTGTGCAGATCTAACTTGGGCGGATAAAGTTGTAATTAAAATAAATAAACTATTTGGTCACTTTTTTTGAACTTCACTCATTTATGCTCATTTACCTTCTACTACAACTTCTTTTATTAAGTGTAAATTAACCATTAATGAACCATTACTTTTATGGATTTGTTTAGAAGACGACGATTAGTGAAACGAGTGGCTTTGGCATATGGAACAACACTTTTGGCTGTAAATTTTACTTTTGCAATTTGGAAGTTATATAAACATATCATATAAATTTTTTATATTGTTGTAATTTGATTTTTCTTTCAACTTTTTAAAGCTTTTATTGTATTTTGGTTCTTTTAACCAGTAGACTAAAGTCATATCTTACTGTTTTTCTTTTCGTATTGTACGGGTTTTTTGTTTCATTATTGATGATCGAATTGAGTTCTAAAACTCGAAGTTTTTGTATGATTCCTGCCGTTACTGTACTATATAAAGTCTTCATGAAGTGACCGTGGGAAGTATTTTTATCGTTTAATCCGTTTCATGATATTTTTATGCATTGTAGAATCGTGAATGCTTCATTTTAATTGATAATGAAACACGGTTTAACGATATTAGGTGCTGATATCTTTACATATGAATCTTTAGTTAAACAAATAGGACGGTCCTAAATAAAATAAACCATCTCATTATAATTTATTTTTTCTTTTATTTTAGGTTGACAGTGCATTTTTGGTTTAACTTTCTGTCATTATATGCTGCAGTAATATCTGGCATGATTATTTTTATGACAGAAGTATAATTATAGATTGTAGTTCTGTCGATATATCTGGGACAAAAAGCGTTTTTGACTTTCTATTATATTTCTAATTGTAGAAAATTAATTTTTACTGAGCAGAAGTTGTGGTAATTAAAAGTTTGCATGAATGAACGAATCGGAGGTGAAAATTCATGATGTATGGGCAAATAATCTGGAAGAGGTGAGACTTTATATTTTTTCGTTCTCCTTTTGCAGGATATTATGATTGTTTTTCACAAAATTTGAGTTTTTTCTAGTTACAATTTTAATTAATTGTTCCAGGAGTTCAAGCGAATACGAGATACAGTTAAGAATTATCCATTTGTTGCAATGGATACTGAGTTTCCAGGGGTAGTTGCCACTCCTTTGGGGCAGTTCAAGAGTAAGGAGGACTTTAACTACCAGCAGGTGATTGTCTTTGATTGTCTCGTCGATTTCCTTCTATTGTTTTCAACTCAGATTATTTGCCATAAATTTCCGTGAAGTTATATATTCATAACCGATACTCTAATGGTTTTTTTTTTCAGGTTTCCTGCAATGTAAATATGTTAAAACTTATCCAGGTAGGATTCGCTTTGTTGGATAAAGACGGTAACATGCCTCCGACGGGTGATGTTTGGCAGTTCAATTTTCAGTTTTCCTTAAACGATGATATGTACTCCCAAGATAGTGTCGATTTGTTACGTAATGCTGGTATAGATTTTGGACGACATCAAGTAAATTTTAGTGTGGTGATAAACTTCATACATTTATTTGAGAAGAAGAGAATGCGAAATTTCTTGATTTAGCATATAACTGAATTTTCTATATGCTAATTTTATGGTCCCTTGGTCGTTAAATAAAAGGCAGTAAGTTGGATAGGTCATGTCAATATCATATTTCTCTAAGTTTTGGTATGACAAAATTTTGGACATTGTTGTAGACGTCCATTATTAAAACATCCTACAGTGCCAATCATCAAATTCGGCAAACTTATCTTTATGTCATAGTTTTATAAAACATAGGACTTTTCACTGAAATAATGTTTTTGTACTTATCATGAAATAAATTAGAATATTGAACTTATAGATTGAAGGGATACGGATGGCTGATTTCGGTGAATTGCTTACAACATCAGGGTTAATTGTCGACGAACATATTACGTGGTTAACGTTTCATAGCGGTTATGATTTTGGATACCTCATGCGTTCCATTTTGCTTTCGGAATTACCCAAAGAAGAATCGCAGTTCTTCCAATACCACCGCAAACTTTTCCCTTGCAGTTATGATTTAAAGATGCTGTTAAAACATCCAGGCTTAGTGAATGCAAAACTGAGAGGCGGATTGCAAGAGGTTTGTCTGCACCGTCATACTTGCAATTTTTTTTTTCTTGATGTTTGGAATATTATGAATTATTATTCGTCGATAGCAGCATATAACTCATCAGCATATAGTAGTTTTAAACTGCTTGAGCAAAACAGATTTCTTCAAAGCCTGCAAATTCGCTAGTAATGGAGTCGAACGAGTGATTGTGATTGTTCTCGTATGTTAACGTGTCATTGAAATAAACAACCTGCGTTGTCTCTTTCGATTTATTTTCCATCTTTAATTATGGTATGGTTAGGTATTGAGAAAAATTAGATGACACATACCTGTGAAGTCGTTCTGAAAATTTCCTGTATGTTAACTCAGTTATTTACAGCTTGCTGATCAACTGAAGGTAGTTCGGAAAGGGCAGCAACATCAGGCAGGTTCAGACTCACTGCTTACCGCACAAACATTCTTCAAAATTAAAGAGCGCTTTTTTGAGGAAACTTGGGATCAGGTGTTATTTTTTTATTTATTTATTTATTTTTTGATATTATGTTCACGATGAAATTTTCTATATGCAGTGAAGCATGCAGGAAACGAAGTTTTGTGGAGTGAGTAAGAGATGTTGTAGGGTCGGTTGGAAGTTGAATTTAAAGTTACAACTAAGATGGTAATGCTTATTCGCAAGTAAACAATTGATTTTGATGAAGTATAGAGTTAAATTGAGCGTATCATATGCTGTGATACCAATTAGTTTTTATTCAATAGTTTTTGATGACTGGCTGATTCTGCTGTTGATAGTATGATCCAACTGTTGCATTATTTCAGGTAGCACCAACGGTAGAAGGACATTTATATGGTTTGGGAAATACACTTTCGTCAGGTGCACCGTTTGTGCAAGTGACAGAATCATCATCAACTCCCGAACCACAACAATCGTCTACACCAGAAGCAGCATGATAACTTCCTTACTTGAGTTGTTAAGATATTAGCTTTAAGATTCCGTGCTTGGGAATTTTCCGGAATTATAATTTTGATTTACAAATGTAAATAACGCGCTGTTTATTTGCAAGATTTAAAAACGAAAAAAAATTTTATACATGCGAAGTTTTTTTTTTTCTTCTCTTTTTTCCCTTTTTTTTTTCTTTTAAGTAACGGCTGTTAGTTATCAGCCTGTAAAGGCGACATATTTTGAATGCATTGATAATCCGGAACAAACCAATATTTGTCTGGTCCGTCGATTTGAATGGTGTGACTAGCTGCTGAGTGAGATTTTTTACTGGGAGGAAGTCATATGATTGGATATGACGAATGAGAACATAGCAGGTGTAATCCGTCTTTTTTTCATGAATCGAATTTCTGCAAGTGTAATCTTTCCATGTTTTTTAAGATTACTATCCACTAACTCTTTACAGGACTCAAATATTTGATCAAGGATGGATTCAAATATCTCGAAGCTTTTTAACCCATAACTACTAGATGAAATAGTTGATGACAGTTCAGAAAGGGACTGATGTTTTATAATTACGAATTTTGTTATCCAGTAATTACGAGTTAGAAGGCCTCCAGAAATTTGAATCCATTCTGATCGAACAACTTTGTGTAGCAGCAAGTAGCTAATTAGCTCCCTATAATCCTCGGTTTCAAAATCTTAATTACAGAATTTTAGGTATTGAATCGTGTCAGAATGTGGGGGAGATCATTGCAAGTAGCTTAGACTTGAAAGGGACATGAATTTTAACATCTCACAGTTTCGGTTAGCTGTTGTAGGGTGCGCAGGGTGGTTGCATTACTTGGTTTGTTGTTGACGGGATGTGAGAGTTGCATTGTGACGTACCACAACCAATAGTTTTAGGCCGTTAAAAAGGGTTGGTTTTGGGTTACCCCATTTATTTGTGGAAGTGTCTGCTGGGAGATGCCGCCTAAATTCGATCCAAGCGAGATTAAAATTGGTAAGCTTTTGGAGTTTGTTTAATTAGTTAAGTCTTTTCAGACTCTAATTCAGATTAACTCAAGTCGAATATTCACACAAGGAATAGTTTGACTGGAAGTTCTGTTTAGAAGTTGATTCGAGTTTAGGATGGTTCGCTTTCATGTGTGGAACTTAAAGTTATAGTAAATCTTTTACCATATTCAGGTAAAAACAAATTATAAGGGGAAAATAAAGTCCCTGATTGCAGGTTCAGGTGTGTGGACATTTATGTTTGCATATATGTTATCTGTTTGAGTTTGTATATGTGTTCCCAGATTAACTCTAATGTAACTTACAGTTTGTTGCAACTGTGCTTTTGAGTTTCTACTAATATAAGGCCTTATATTAATTTCTTTGAAATAGTGATTTAAAGTGGGAGGCAAATAATAACATTTTTCTTGCAGTGTATTTGCGTTGCGTTGGTGGTGAAGTTGGTGCCACATCTGCTTTGGCACCTAAAGTTGGACCGCTTGGATTGGTGAGAAAATTTTTTCTGGTTTTCAGATTAATTTGCATATGAATAGTATAACTGAATGACATCATATTCATCGCGTGTTTTCTAATGGTTTCAGCGAAATTATATGTAGAAAAGTAACATTATTGAATTTAGAGCAAGTTAGGGCATAGTTTCTTTAGTCCCTTGAGAGCGGTTTGTATCGTTTTTGTTATGTCTTGAGAGTCATAGGTCTCGATTCGACGAGTTCATTTTTCAGTTTTTTGGTGATATTTGAAGCCGAACTTCACGTTTGTATAGCGGGATTTTAATTTGCTTACAAAAATCTAGGTTGAAAATTTCAGCAATGTCTATTAGATATTCAAGTCGTGATTTTGTTCCGAAATCGTAGTGTGTCCTTTTTTGTTACTGATATATTGAAGTTTTTCAGTCACCAAAGAAAATTGGTGATGATATAGCGAAAGCGACGCAAGATTGGAAAGGTCTAAAGGTAACATGCAAATTGACGATCCAGAATCGTGTAGCGAAAATAGATGTAGTACCGAGCGCAGCATCGCTACTTATCAAAGAGTTGAAAGAACCAGCACGAGATCGGAAGAAGGTTAAAAACGGTATGCGACAACACGTCATGTTAGTGTGCAATTGAAAAGGAAATAGGGAAAGGGAGAGATAAATAGACAGAAATCTGCGCTCTTATCATGGCTGTATATGTATCTATCCATCTATAGGCGGAGGGTCGGGTGACCAACGCACGGTCCCCATCCCCCAGTCGTTTTCGACTGTTGCAGTGTCTTGATGTAGGCTTTGCAACTGAAAAAGACTGGTAACCGTTTTTCGGGCCAACAACAAATTCGGTAAGCCCCCAAGCAGTATTATCCGAAACGTAAACAAGATGAAATTATAAGGTATTTCAATGAGTGCGGATATCTTCGTACAATGATTATTTGTGGAGCTATGGTGGATAAGCTAGGGGATGGGGATTGGCTTCTTCGGTAGGTCTTATTAGGGAATCCTAAGGTGTGGTGTTTTTTTTTTCTTGGCCTTTTCACACTGGTGAGCTTTGGTAAACAATAAGAGCTAGACAGAGGGAGGGGAAAGTCGAACACTGAATTTACTTGTGAGCATGTCCATGTGTGCGGAGTTCTATCTTTTAGATCGATATACCTCAAAAAAGGGAAAAGTAGGGTGAAAATGTCAGTAGTTTTTAGCTTTTCTTGATGACGAAGTATATGTAACACATGGAATGTTGAATTTTAAGCTCTGCTGTTCAGTTGAAGTATTATTATTTAATAAATCTTTTCTGGTGAATTTTTTAATCCCTAGATGAAATCTTGGGTAATGTTGTTTAATCCAGTAGCTGAATAACATAGTTTCAGTGAAGCATAATGGTGATCTTACTGTTGATCAAGTCATCAATATTGCACGTCAAATGCGACCGCGTTCAATGGCAAAAAAATTGGAAGGAACTGTAAAGGAAATATTGGGTAAGTGTTTTCGTTATAGCTGTTTTTAAAGAAAAAAAGAAATCGGTTGTTCTAAGTGACCATTATTGTGCCTGTTATTGGTTTCATGTTATATGTACTGGTTGTTAGTCCATAAAAATTTCATTTTTTGGTGACTAAAAGTTGAATATTTGTAGGTACGGCCCAGTCCGTTGGTTGTACTGTAAATGGGCAACATCCTCACGATATAGTTGATGCCATACGTAGTGGCGATATCGTTATCCCGGAAGAATGATTTTATGTTTCTTTTTTTCGTTATTTCTTTGTGTTGTTTGAAACTGAATTTTTTTCTGAATAAATGTTGTCATTTTTTAAACTGTTTCGTGTAGCTTCACATTTAAACCATATGCACTGGCTTAATGATATTACAACTTTTCGGTAAATTCGAATGATTCTCTTTAACGGCTGGAAGTAGTGATAAAGTGGTCTATTTATAGCATTCCCAGTCGTTTTGGGGCTGCGAATGTTGATTGGAAAGGGAGCGCCCCTACTTTGTACAGAAAGTAATTTATTTTCAGGTCGTGTGTGTGTAGTATGATTCATTTGTTGTTGATTATTGAAGACCTTCATTTAACAGTAATTTCTAGTGCACAGTAAGGTGGTGTTACATTTGAGGAGAAATTTAGGAGAGGAGGTCGCGTGTGTGCGTTTTTTTTTTTTTTCCCTGATCTATATATGTGTGTTACATTTATGGATCATTGAGTGATAGGTACATGAGATAGGAATTAGTTTGATTGTGAGTTACAATGAAGGAATTTACTACAGGTTTCTTTTTTCTTTATTTTTTTAAAATAATTCTGTGTTTTTATTTTGATAGCTAAATGTAGTAGTAGTAGCATTGATAGATATGCAAACATATCAGTTGAAGGGTAACATTGCTAAACATAACGGGTAAATTTCGTATTTTCTTTAATATCAAAAAAAAAAAATTATCAGCTAATATTTCAGTATGAAAGGTATGACTTAAAAAAAAAAAAAAAAAAAAAAAAAAAAAAAAA
>PQVD01002775.1:4312-23933 GCA_003012265.1 Setaria equina
TTTTTTTCGTTTTTTTTTATTTATTTCTTTGGTTTTTTTTTTTTTTTTCTTGCTGCAGTTAAAGTAATTACTATGTCTTATTATTTTATATAAATTATAAAGGCATTACTCCAAAATTATCATAATGAATAAATGGATAATTTTTTTCATTATGGTGATGCAATAATAAGTGCAGCACTGATAAATTTATACATCTAATATTTACCATTGGTCTGATCTAGTATTTAATAGACTTTTAGGTGGCCAGCAGCTATTGAACTGATCAGATCCGGTAAGATTCGACTGGACAAATTGACATCGGCACATTATAAACTTGAAGAGGCTGTGGAAGCATTTAAATTTGCTCAGAAAGGTGAAGTTACCAAAGTATTCATCAATTGTGGATCTTAAACCATTAAATTTATACTTTTGTTTTATTTTTAATGAAGTTTCTAACTTTATTTTTATTTCATTTCTATTTTATTTTTAATCATTTAGTTTGATAGACATGATGCCTTATCATAACACTTTTTTTTTCATCATTATTCTGGAATAAAATATATCTTGGTTATATAAATGTGACACATGTATATAAATACGTAAAGTTCCTCTAACACATGTAAAAAATTATACGAGAAACACTCATATATACTTAATGCAATCATGCATGTGTTTTTTTATACATAGACAAAATAAATTAACTACCATCCACTTTTTGCAAAACGATTTCAATAATATTAGGCGGAAGGAATTTCTTTTTGCTGATTTAGTTTACATATTATTTCTGGTATTCTTTCAATTCCATTATCCCTTTGATGTATTTCGAAATTGAAATTTTGAATGTCAAAAAATTTTGAGACTAACTGTTTGGCTTTATAAATCTCTTCATATTCCTTGTAAACATTCCCTTAATTAAATGAGTAAATTAAATTAGCAAAAAGGGTTCTTTAAAATTTTCACCTTCCCACTCATTAGAATGAAAATTTTCTTTCTTTTGAGTTCATTTATTTACGTGTTAGTATTATCTTTTCGTAATGCCAATAAACGTCTGATGTGTGTATAATTAAACGTACATTTAAACTAATACCTTGGGTAGGACGTGGAAGATAGAGATCTTGTAAAAATGATTGAATTGCAGTTTAAATTTTTGTATACTGGAGATGATTATTGTATAGTTTTAATGATGCTTTCGGGTTCGATTTTAAAGGGTAATTAGTGGTCATCTTTGATCAATTATTTAAATAAAGTTTCGTATCAAATCATTTTTTTTTTTTTTTTTTTTGATTATGAAGAGGTTGTAAATTTCTTAGCTACTTCTAGTAGACTGAAGTCAGAAACTTTATTCATAAAGCAAATTCAAAGTTTAATATTCATAATAAATGTAATTGAAAAAGCAGTACTATACGAACGATGATTTTTTTCACTTATCTCTTGACCCTTTCATATCAGATATCCAGCAGGTTTTAGCAGAATTAAATTGGAAAAATATGGTTTCAAAATTTCATATAAAAAAATTTATACGTTAAAAGATATAAACCAAATAATTTAAACAAATAAAGGTATAGTGAATTTGATGTTATTTTGCAGTTATTAGCAGAAAAATTTATTACTCAGCTTATTATCTGAATTTTCGATTACCTAAGAATTTGACATTGGGTACCAGAGTATCCATTAAACTGATAAAGTCATGATGAGTGAAGTTTAAATATCAGAGTCTATAAAAGAATTTCAGAAATTATAAAAAAGTAATGTCATGTCCATCAGGTATAATTGGGTAAAGGTAACTAATTCAAACATTCGCCTAATTTATTAAAATAGTCGTTTTACATCCAACTTATTAATCATTCAATTTATTCATTGATTTGACATTTAACCTCAACTTACTGAACAGTATTGTAACGTATCGTAGTGTTTTTGATTAATTTCATACATACCAGTAAAATAGTTAATGGCTGGCGAAATTTTAAGTAGCTGCAAAATTTTGAAAAACTAAATTAAAAAATCATAAGTTAAGGATTTCATGTTTCACTTTGTAGTGAAACCAGTTTCGTCTTGTTCTTTTAGAATTTGAATTTGAAGGAATAAGTAATTCAATAAATGATTTGCTAATGGTCCTTTAGTCCTCTGATTGAAAAACAAGAAATTATGAACTGTTTAACAATTAATAAAAAATGAGATATTAGTCCATAAATGAATGAGCAAAATTTATTTGTTGAAAAAGATTTTTGTGCAATATATAAGAGCACGCATAGGAAAATATAAGGTATTGACTATTTGATTATTTGTAGAAATGATAGTATTCAGTGAGGTGACGATGATTGTAAATAGTGATAGCGTCGAATCGGAAATAGAATTTATGCGTAATAAGCAATCCGTTTTGTAAAAATTAACTTCCGATTAAACAGATATTTTAAATTTGAAATTTCGAGAAGGCATTTGATTTAAGAGAAGATGGATTTCCAGTCCCACGTAATTAAACACAAAATTTTCAGACATATACATATACAAAGAATGCAATAGGCAATTTCGAACAGACTTATACGAACAAAAAATTTTCATATTCAGATAAAAAAGAATCAGTATATAAAAAAATGTTATTAAATGTACAAAATTTAAAAACTTGAAAACCATGAAGAGAGGTATTAGTAACTGGAATCATCATCTTCTGAACTCTATTCGACAGTATAATTTACGAACTTGAATGAAATATTAGTCCTACGGGCAGAAATGCATCTAGCAAAACAATACGAAGAATGGTATAGTTGAGTGAAAAATGCTTAGGAATGAAAGAACATTTGATGTTATAAATTTCATGAAAATCTGCATATTTATGATCGTATGACAGAAATATGGAACCACTCAATGCTGATTTATTTCTATTAAATAACATTTTATTATTATTTATCGTCTTGTGAAAGTACTGAAGTGTATTGTATCTATCGATCATTTATTCCTCTTCATCAGGTGAAACCAATTCCTTCAGAATTTTCGGAGTAGCTTTTGCTGCACGAATTAACATAGGTCGTTGACGCTGCACATTTGGTGTAATTGTAGTAAGCTTGGATGGATTTCTGAATGCCACACCATTATCACTACTCAAGACTTCCTCATCCTTGTTCTGATCTATATCTTCTTGCAGCAATGCTTTCATATCATACGAAATATTTTTTGCTTTCGAAAATTTTTGCTGAAACCCCACTTTTTACTATTTCACCATCAAAACATTAAAATAATCACCAATGACCATTTATATAATGATCCATTGGAATGCAGGAAGCATATCCAATTGTGCAACGCATCGAAGCACCATATCATCATTACGCAAGTACCCCTGCTGATTTAACCATCAGATGGCTGATGAATGAAAAGAAATACAGTGATCTTCGCCAAATCAGTTCAATCTATCTTTTGATTATTATTATTGGTCTGAATTTATCTAAGTAACGCGGATTTCTAAGCTAATATTTAAGGCTATATCACTCATGCAATATGAATGTAATGAAGTGCTTCCGTTAAAATTTAAAGCATAAACCAGTAACCACTTCTAAAGTGTTATTTTCGCAGTATTTGCAATACCTTATTCATATATTAGAGTAACTCTACGTTTCCGATGCATAAGCTGATATGCTAAATGCCTGGATGATCCAGTGAAATAATCATAACTTCCTGTATGTAACATTTACAAAGAAACTATAAAAAACCAGTTGATATCTCAAATTATGACTAAACATCACTCCGGCAGAATTTTGTAACCAAAAGCTCATTGAATCTCGGAATGTGATGGCTGAAGGCATTCATGTGGATTTCAATATTAAAGTCAGATGTGTTTTGAATAACATTTTAAGAGCTTCGAGAGCAGATTCGGCGAAAGTTAAGCCGAAGCTACAATGTATTTTTCGAACACCTTCCGAAAAAATAACCTTAGTCGAATTTTTAGGCTTCGAATCAGTACACAATTTTCTTTTGCTTTGTTTGTTTGCTTGGGGTTTACAACCATTTGCCTTGTTACTTTCTCGAAGTACAAGATTCGAAATCTTTAAAATCTGACTTTCATCATCATCATCATCATGCTCATCTACGGATTCGCTGTTACCATGCTGAAAATAACAACCCATACAGCGGATGACATCGTCACCATTTCAGAAATCCTTTATTTAACTAGAATTCTATCAGACTTTTAAATGCATGTTCAAGTCCCCCAAAATGGTGGCGACATTAGCCACCGGCTCAGCACTTCATAATATACAAACAAGTGAAACCCGGAAAGACTTCAATGAAAGCTATCACAAAATACACGAAATAACAATACGGAAATAAACAACAAATGAAACAGAAAGAAACTACTAATGGCTGAAATTGCTTCCTGTAGGTGAAGCACATATATCCCAAGCACTGACCTTCCTTGTTGAAATTAGTGTTTCCAAATTTTCAACCCTTTTCCGCAGCTTTTTAGAAAATGATGCCAACGATCGAATGTATCCTCGAGTTTCCTCTGTATCACTGTAGAGCTAAAACAAAAATAACTCGCAAAAATGTACAGCTTTCATAATTTAATGACATCAGTATGCCCTCGGCCTTGAGCGTGTAACCACGCTGTCATGCTATGAAAGATCATACCAAGTTATACAAGCTTTAGAAGTAGCAATCGCTACTCAGAAAGCCAGAGATTCGCTTCACTTAAAGCAGTCTTCAGAGAAACGGCACACAGTGACCAGTTTTTTGAAAACATCAAACAAACATATTGGATTTTTTCTAGCCATCAATGTTTCAGCCATAAATCTGTTAAGCGAGAATTGCGTGCAATTAGGCAACTGTATAAAGTGATAAACAACATCGAAAAATACTTTTACTTACGTCAATCACATCGTCGGTGTCAGCAATTAAGGCATTTATTTGTGCAATATCTGTCCAGTCATTTACATCAATGTCCGAGAGCATTTTACAGTACACTGGTGCATAGTCATCTTCAGGATCATCACTCAATGCTGCCAGGATTTTCTGGCATAAAAACGGATGAACGGAACCTTTCTAAAAGCTATACAAACATGAAAAAGTGAAATTAATTTAGAAATTTGGTTTTTATAAAACCCTGGATAAAGTTAGTACTATAATAAAGCAAGGTATACTAGAAATTATCAATCATCTGTTTGAAATTTCATTTCATAATTCTACCACGTAAGCTTATAGTTCCTAGTTGATGAGCCGAGTAATTATTAATCTAAACCCAATACAGTTCAAAGTAAATGGAAAATTGAAAAATCCCTGAAAAAATGCACCTGCTTATCAGCACCATTCAATAATTGTGAACTTGTCGCATGAACAAAGCATGATCCAACAGCTGCAACATTTATACGTGATAACGAACAGACGAACTGCTCATCACTGCGTAATGCATCAAAAGTTTCTGGAAATGCTTCAACCAACAGCATCTGGTGTTCTCTATAAAAACTGGAGTTTGTTGAAATCATCAAGCATTAATTGAATGCATTTTAAACTTAAGATTAAAGTATTGACAAGACTACCATTTTCTTATGCTTTATTTAGATAAATGAAAAATAAGATTTGGAATTAAAACATGTCAATCATGTTGACTTTCAAACAGGCATTCTGAACTGCTACTTTTGTTTTAAATGGATAAAAATTAGTAAGAATCTGCCATTATCACCTACCTGCTCCATTCAGCAAATACTGGTATGAATGTAACCAAGCAGGCCTTTAGTTTGGGATTGTTACTGGTTGCTGGATCAAAAGCCTTAAGTAACAAACGACTTAGTATACCAGTCCACGCCACATTTGCTTCTTTCAGAAACATTTTACAGAGGCATTCACAAGCTGTGAAACTTGTTTCTGGATCCTGGAAAACATAAATTAACTAGTACTAGCAAGAAAATAAATACTTCACCACTTCAAGTATGAAAACAAAATCCTTTGAGAAGCAGAACTTTACCAAGCTATCAATATACTCGGCAAAAACTTGTAAAAGTTCGTCGCTTGGAGCTGCTGATTCCAATCCAGCACCAAACCATCGTGCAACCATCAGATACCCATGCAGCAACACCATATTACACAAAATGTTAAGCATTGTCGGCTTAAAAAACGACCATGAAGTTTCATCTCAAAAAATCTCAAATAGTCATTCCTTGAAAAGTAAAAGAAAACAATTGTCACAATTAATATTTTGCCAATTACCACAATATATGAATCAAAAACAAGAATGTACCGAATGACAACGAAACATAATGAAACAAAGCCCCAGATTCCTGAGAAAGTTAGGAAATTGTTTGCTGATAAAAGGTCAGACGAATCTAGCACTACTACCATCATCAATACCTAATCAGATGAATAGACTACAGAGAAAGTGACGCTTCAGTATCTTTTATAAGGCCCATAAAAGGATAAATTCTGCATGCAATTGCACCACGTATGTCCATTGTAACTCGCTACAGTATTCTCAAAAATCTGTAAACTTCAGCCTTTTTCTATAATCACCGAAACTTAATAAAAATTGTCAACAGCTCACTCTCAAACGTTGATCAATTTTAAGAGTTTCTTTGATTAAAATCGCTTTCTCAAACGCAACACGACGGTCATACATAGCCAAAATACCCATTGCTTCGAATGCCAGAATTCGACAGTTGATATCCCCCGCTACCACACTTCGTTCGATCTGAATAATATAAAAACTACTAAATTGCACTAATTACTCATATAAGTAAGGAGACTAAGTTATTGAAGTAATCTATCTCATTTGAATGTGAAAATGGCTCTTTTCATATTTTAATCTGTTCACCAGACCAGTCATACACCAGTGCACCAATCATATGTTCAGGAATCGTTCAACAAAAAAACCGTATATATATATATATATATATATTTGATAAACCGTAATATCCAAAAAGGGAAAACCAGGCGTAATATCCAAAAAGGGAAAACCCAATAAAGCTGAAGAAAAATGCAAAGGAACCGAGTACTCACAATATTCTCGAGAACTCCATGCAGCAAAGCATTCATTCTTTTATAACGATTCGTTTTCAGCATCGCGCTAACAATCATAATACAACGGTATATTGCATCATCGTCGATCTGAAATTATTAAAACTATTTCCTTTTTGAAATTTCTATGGTTAGTCTCTTTTTAACTTGTTTATAAAATTGGTTAAAGAGAGCGGCTTATTGTTATTAAGAGAGGGAATCCATGATATCCATGATACGCTACCATCACAAGACAATCGTTTTGAGTAGTCTGGTAAACTAATATTAATGAACATTAAAAACTTAGGAATAAAAGAGGCTTAGATTATAAAAAAAGAAGACTTTCATTATAAGGAATCTAATGCAATGAAAAAAAATTGTTGTATCACCAAACAATAATTCAACTAATGTCATCGACAAATTCACAGCCTAGAATTTTGATTATAGGGTTTTTTAAAGGTCGGCTACAGAAGAACCTCCACATTTTCGAACTCAGCAGCTGTTTCATTCCCTCCAATTCCAATTGTTTCATTTGCAGCTGCCATCATTGTTGCATTGGGAAAAAGAGCCTTATGTACGATAGAACTTGTTAAATCACATAGGTTCGAAAGAGCTTCCTAAAATTTGTAAAAAAATGCCAACCCTATAACTAAATTACAAGAGAATTCACAAATTCACACTAGGGTGTAGATGATGAAGCCAAATAGATGGTGTACAAAAAAGATTTCATTGCTAAAGACTTATTCATTTGGTCTATTTAGAGTTATAAAATATAGAATTAAGGAAGAACAAACGTCATTTTGCTCCGAAAGAGGCCAAAGATGTGTGTACATTTGCTGAATAAGTTCGTTAACGAGAGCCGCAGTCAGTTTCAATTGCATATTACTCAAAACATTTTCGCAAGAAATCTGCCAAATTTTCCTGAATAAAATATTAATAACCTTAAAAAAAGAAGACCAAGACATCAGTAAGAAAAACTACTTTTGATTATTCCCGAAATTTCCTTACTAAAATGAAACTCCAACACTCGGAAAACTGGCCTGTGCTTTAGAATGCTGCCATAGTGTGCAACGACCTTACTGCAACCATAACTACAAACCAACTACATTGTTGAAAACAAGCATTAAATGAGAGGAAATTTTAGAAACTAAACTATTCCCACATTCTATTTCCTGTACTACAATAATGTTTAGTTGCTTACCAACCAGACGGATCGCCCTGATCAAAAAGTGATATTATTTTTAACAACTGCATTACCGTAAAGTTCTTCAATGCAAATAGTGCTTCCGTTTCATCACTTGACAGAACAGTCGTCATGTAACTATAACATAAAATAACAAGTAATTTGAAACTTTTACAGTCATTTCCAACAAAATCATTAGACAAGTATTTCATCAACATTTCATAAAAATTTGAAAATAACTCATATTACACTATTTGTGAAGAAGTTAATTCTACTCGGAAGTTACCTTTGCATAAGTTCACAAAAAGTCCGCATAGTTGGTAATAAACGATAATGGCACTCCGACCAATCTGCATCTGTCACACACTTTGATCTACAGAAATCCAAAAGACAACGCCAGTAAAACACAGCATTTGCTTGTTCAAGCGCAGACCACCTTAAATACGCTCATTTTGGAGATTTTCTAAACCTTCATAACATCCATCAAACTGAAGTAGTCGAAAAAGAACTGTTCAAATGTTTTGATACTTAATCAGCCTGATCCGCCTCTAGATAATCTTAATTATATAAATAGGCAAACATTAAAAATCAAAATATTTGAGTTCCGCTGCATTATACTGTGAAGTATAAGCAGCACAAACAGATGAGAAGAATTACTGGAGTAATTTCGTTCCCCACCTCTACTGCTTTAGTCCTATTAGTAAACCAACCCCGTTATAAAATTACTTCTCGTAAACTTGAAGTCATAAATTAATAAGAAAGTTCAATCGAACATGTGAAAATTGCTTAAATACCCTTCTTCGATTAATTTATTGCAGTTGTGTCGGTGAAGAGATATGTCCTCTGCATTTCGGTTTAGGGTTTTCACGAAATCCTGCACTTCGATTGAGCCAAATCCCATTTTTTCTCGACAGTATTGAAGTGAATGGAGCATTAAGTCGTGACTAACCTGAGGAAAGTGAATGATCCATTTTTTTTTTCTTTTTTTTTTATCTGGATTGGTAAGCCGGAAATTTTGCGGAAATATGGAAAATATGGGACGCATTCATATTCCTAGAAAGTCATAACACAGTAATGAAACCCTGTTTAAATAAATCACCTGTTCCTGTGTTAATGGTTCTAAAAAACGCAATAAATGAGACGAAGCAATACAATAAAATGAAGAGAGTTCTTCACCGCTGTCTGGTAAGGTCTCTTTTCCACAGGCTGTTTTCAGCCATTCTCGGAGTAAATCATTCAAAATGACAGTATTATTTTGACCTCGAGCTAGAACAACATAGCAAATACAATTTAAACTGATGATCTTTGAGATGCAAGCAAATGATTAAAAAAAATCACTATAGCATTGAGACATCAGTGAGTTCATTTCAAAGCATTTCTTGATATTTTCAGAGATTTTCAAACATTTCTTGATATTACTATGTCAAAAGTTTGAAAAACCAATGCCTTTAGTTTTTATCAAATTACTGAAGATAGAATGCTTGTCTTCAACACCAAAACCACTTACTGTTCATATTCATAACACCCTGAACCAAATCCATGCGCTGTTTGATAGATAAGGCTTTCAGATCGACATCCTTAATAATTCGTACCGTTGCTGCCCGCCTCACTCGTTCTTCGGCATCACTTAAAGCCATGTTTACCTGAGAAAAATGTTCTAACTGCAGTTATTGCAAAAAAAAAACTGTTATGACTTTCTTTGACTCACTTTATTACCACTGATTTTTATGATTTCCAACTGCTGCGCGAGATTAAAAATCGCCATAGTGTTCCCTATGCATACCACAACAAAGTAAACTACGTAACTATCCAAAATAAAATTCTTTGCAAACGTTATCATAACTCTCTCTGGTGAGTATACATGCTGCTCATAGAGGAGTTGCGCCAGCACTCTTTTATCAAATCGATTGATAAGTCCTTTGAGGAAAGCGATTTTTAAAATGGAAAAGCAGAAGAAAAGAAACCACAAGATCCACTTCCTCCTTCGAAGACAATAACAATTTCTTCAAAGCAACAATTCGACATTCATACGACACATCATTCAGATGCGAAATCAATACTGAAATCATACAGTATGCAATAATTAAGTTAAAGTAATGATTCTGAAGATGAAATCTACAATGCATTATTGAAGTAAGAAGATACACACCCTCCATAAGTTTAATAGAGATACACCACATTACACTCCTGTTCAGTTTGGTTTGAAGAGATCATCTTTACTCTAGTTAACATATGACAGATCCCAGAAAATCGTAGACTGTGAAAAGAGCTTCAAATGTGAAGCTTAAAAATACATCTACTCTGTAGATAATGAGCATAAAATCTTAAACTAAAAAATAAGTTACAACGTTTCGGAGAATTTGTTTGATAATTGTCAGCTTTTGATTGTTCATCTTGCAATGCTGCTACTGCTTTCAAAGCTTCCGAACGGACGAGAGAATTCTAAAACAACCGGAATTAATCAACATGAACCAAGTGTTCTGATTTCAGAACACTGAAAGTCATCAATTAAAGTGCGATTAGAGTTAATTAACAATTGGCACCACTAAGAGTTCGCGAAGCAGTTCTTAGTTCCATTATTTAGCAGTCTTCTGGTCACTGTCAAATGATTTCCTACCTATGACAGATTCATTTCCAATAACTTAAAAAGAGTAGATTTGAAGAAAAAGAAAGAAAAATAAATAAACTCACAACATCCAATAGGCGCCTTGAAAGTACAGCAAATAAGGATGTGCGCAGTTCTTTCGATAGTGGTGAGCAGTCGATTTTCCGTGGATTCTGTTCGCGTAATCGATTTGAGATTAACTTATTTAAATTCAACAATAAACCAGCCAGTGAACATACATAGCTCCTAGTCACAATTACACACAAATCACTCATCTGAAAAAATTATCATCAAAACAATTATAATTTGAAGTTTCGGCAGAGACAAACCTGAATAAATTGCGAATTTCATAAAAATACTTTGTCACTGGGAAAAGCAGCAAAGTATACAGCAATAACAAAAACATATAAAGTGTAAATAGGAAAATACAAAAAATCGCTTCAAACAAAACTAACAAGCCTTTTCAAGAAGCACACGTAAGGACAGATCCATCGTGTAATTAAGCTACCACATGAAAACATAAGGAATCATCGAATGCAAAGATGACGGAAAACATATAAAGTTTTGAGAATATTTTGAAAATGAACTGAAACTTACGTCTACGCAGAAATCGACCAGCAGCTGCAGAGGTTCATGCATACCTTCTTGCGACAATGCCAATGCAACATGAGCAGACATTTTTAGACAATTGATACGTCCTTCTTTCTCGTTACTTTTCTCACAAGTAAGTTCTAATGCAAAACGTAAAGCTGCCAAATAGCGCTCAATACCCCCAGGTACATTTAATGCCTAAAGATTAAAAAAATAATCTGCTCTATCTCTGCTGACACTGTTCACAAACACTTTTCCCTAAGAGGTTTTTTATTTCATCTCCCGCCCATTTTGTTAACTCAGTCTATGTTAGATTCTTTAATGCTTCAAAAAAATGAAGTATGCAATGAAACTCTAAAACCAGATCAATACACATTCTACAAATACCGTTTAATAACGCATTCAAACTGTTAATTTGAATCGAAACTTTACGCTAAGCAATAGAAAGAGAATAAAATTTTACATCTATATATAATTGCTTGAGACGTCGTGTGATGTCGCATAGGTCAGCACAACTTTTTACACGCAATGCTTTCCGAAAACTTTCCTGAAAACTGTGAACTGAATTAAGAACTGTTTAAATCTCGCGTAATCAATATTCTGAGCTTTTCTTTTTTTTTTTGAAAAATGACATCACTTAAAGTCTGAATTCTAGAATAGTGCTGAGATAACAAATCGAAAAAGATATTTCATTTTCTTCATAACTTAACATTTCAGTTCTACAAAAAAATAAGAGAAAGCTCACAGATTCGATTAAGGTAAAGATACAGTTACTTCAACTAAGCTAAAGATAAACTGCTTTAATACACAAACTTGACTAACATTTACAAAGATATAGCGAAGATATTCTGCTTAAAGAGCACTCCTACTTCCTACGATTAAAATGAAACTACAAATTGTGTTTTAATGGATATAAGTGTTGACCAATCTAATACAGCTTACCTGCAAAACATTTTTTACACGTTCTCTTTCGGTATTCTGTCGTGATATTGGCCTTCCTGTCGGCGAAAAGTAAGGCCCTGATGTCATTAGGTATTTCTAGTACACAACACGCGCACTCTAAATACATGATGAAATCTGCTAGGCGTAATTCAGTTGATTATAATTATTTTGATGTATTCTGCTCGAATACTTAGTAGACCTAATTTAACGTACACGCTAATTACTTCACACAATTTCCTAAAGCAAATCTGTTTAGTGTAAACGCAACGTATTTAATTGAGTAACACTAACAAATCCCTGTAACTTTTAACAAGATCACAGAATTAAACAAATTACTCGCGACTAATCAGGGAACCGTATCTTACAAACAAATCACGGGTAAACTACCCAAGCACATACGCCCTCTTGTTCAAATTCAACGCGGCCAATCATAATATCCAACACTTAACAGGAATTTCATTTGTGGCAGAGAAGCAGAAATACAGCTTCTGATAGACGTATTTACTCGTATATGGATATGATCAGATAGCAATACATGTTGAAGGGAGTGATAAATATTTCAAATGTAAAATTTTTTCCCTAAAAATAATCTGAAAATTTCACTTTTATAGTAAAAAAAGATATGGTTTTCCAAAAATGGTCAACGCATTGAATTCTCTTTTTTTTGTTCAAAAATTTACCAAATAGTTTAAGTATAATGCAGTGATAATATAATAAAGACATAATAATGATAACAGTATCAAATGCATATTCATCGCTTACATACCATATGTTATCATGAAATAATAATACAATGCGGTTATATATCGAGGAGAAAACGTGATATATACATATATATATTTGAAATTTATATGTAGGAAATATTTTATAAATGAACTTCTATGCATCAGAAAGAAAGTACAAACAATTCTTTTGTATGACATACACAATGTTTATAAGACAATATCCAGGAATGCTATATAAGCATATATTATTCCATGTTAGTAAAGCAAACCTGGATATTTGTAAGACATTATTATATGCTTATATAGTATTCCTGGATGCTAATAAGACATTATTCCATGACAATGAATGAGTTCAAAACTGCAAGATATAAGAGTGGTCGACCTTATTTGCATAACTTTTTCTACAAATTGTTACTGCTATCCTTCTCAGTGTTTTTATTGAAATTCGCTAACTTCCGCCGTGAATTCCCAGAAATATTGAATCTTTATTCTAACAAATTTTTTGAAAGATATAGGGAAATTCTATCTAGTTACTACAATTGTAATTAATGCGACTCTTTGATTGTGGATGCCATTCACCTTTCTAGTTAGGGTTCAATGGTTCAGACAAGAAACGCAAAACAGATATTTAATGTATCTTTATTTACGTCATTTTGCTTCATAATTCTCCAAACAAAAGTAAAATAAATATGAAACAAAATCACAAGATTTGCGTAAGAAATACATTGCGAGACTGCAAACAATTTAATTTAAAGGAAGATTTAGTAATGCGAATGATGGAAATTTCACTTGATATCATCTTCCAAAAAACATTCTAATTGGTAAGAGTCTAGTTTGTGGTCGTTTCTTGCAAGATGCAAATGTTCGCAAACGTTGATGATTTTTTCGTTTTTATCGCAGTTCATTTCCAAACATACATTATATTGCAAATTACTTGCTGCCCACGTGCTTTTGTTTTTTGAAAATTGAATAACTTTTTTTCTCCTTGTGCTTATTTCAGACTAGTAAGATTATTTCACATATTTGAATTTGAACATGAATCATAAGGGAATGAAAATTAAAAGTGGCTTGGAACAGAAGCGCGCATGAACGTAAGACATAAATTTCAAGAGAAATGGAAGCAAGAATTTTGCGGCGATTTGGGGACCGACCAACGAAGGTGGTGAATTGAACTGATCATCAAAAATGCTTCCTTTACAGACAGTTATTCCAGTAAATTCGACGCTAGCAGTTTATGCTCAATCATCATTTGAAACAACCTGGGAAGGTAAAAATACTCAAGAAATGATCTGAAGTCAGGTCCTGTCCTGCATAGAAAAAATCAACCAATTTTTGATCGAAAAATATGATGAATATGGAATTTTGTAATGAACTAGTGATGATTATCTCGCTGATTGATCCAAAAAGTTCAAAATATCTCCCGAAGTTAACTTGCTCCAATAGAAAGATAATGATTATTGATTGTTGATTGATCTGTCACTAAAACTTTATGAATTCCAGCGAAACTATTACATCTGGGAAGTAGGGTCAACAAATTAATGATATAAATCAAAAACATAACGTTTTCAATTGGTCATCATTATTTCTGAAAAGACATCAGAAAATTACTGTTTAAAAAAGGCAAAATTTTTTTAGAAAAAACGTTTTAACCAAAACACAGAACATTTTAAAAACTCGTTCAGCCTCGAAGCAGCTGTTTCTAAGCTGTAGAAATAAACAAATTTGGTTCTCTTTTGTCGAAAAATGTGCTAATTGCAATATTTCCACTAATTAATGAATGTGGGCTGATTATAATACTCCAATAAGTAAAGAGTTGTGCTGATTGAAAATTGTTCCGTTAATAAAGATACTTCTAAAATGATAATGATTTCATATTGATGGTTCAAAAATGCCAATCTAATTTTATTTGATTGTATGTATGCAGGCACTTTTGGAAATGATCTCGTAGAAAGATCTGTGTGGAATCTTTTCCGTTAACTTCAGCAATTACTTTTTAATGATTATTGAAAATTTTAAATTTCCATGCTTTACAGGGATTTCCGGCATTGATGAAAAATACAAAATGGCAAAAAACGAGTCCGAAATGGGAAGGCTTTTAATCTCAATTTAACTTTATATAATACAATTTGAAACAGGCCTACATGAATTTTCATAAATGAGATTAAAACTGGGAAAAATCAATTAATGCCTTTCATTTATAATCTCATACTTTGTTCTATGCCTACAAAAAAAAAATCATCCTAAATGATGAGGAAGTCTTGTCAGTTTGCTATATTGCAAGCAGAAGACTACAACTACAAGGTATCATTTGTTATCACTTCAGGATTGGAAACTCGATCTTTCGGGGGACTCCAACTGCTGCTTTGGATACTTTCATAACGCTGGGACGCGCTAATTTCAAACCGACTTGAGCAAGCTCTGAAAAAGTCAAACTTCCCTAAAAATTCATTTTAACGGATCGATGAATGGGACGGCATTTCTCCACAGGAGCTCGGGCCATCTCTTGATAGGAAGTCGTCGTCAAGTTGACGTCCTCAAACTCTAGTTAAATCTGAACAGTGAGAACCATACATTAGTCTCGGTGCTATTTCTCTCATCAATTCCACAATACGTTTACACTTACGCGTTTCTCTGTATGCTGTCGTTTATACGTCTGTATGTATGTGTCTATTTGTCAAGTATGTGTGTCTATATGAGTATGTGTGTATATGTGCATATGTATGTGTGTGTATATGTATGTATGGATGTATGTGTGTATGTATGTAAACTGGTACTCAATGATGTCCGTTAGTGAGATGGTTGGAGAAGGCAGTGGTTGTGATGGTGCTGTTTGATTGCGCTGTAGGCATTTTTGGATGGAATATGTACGATTCAAAGGGCGTATAGTTCCCGTAAAACCAGCAGGAAGTGTACGTGTAGCATTGCTAAGATGCGTGGAGTGTGCAAGAAGGAAAGTGTGGAGTTGTCAGTGTTTTTATATTGAGTGGACGTAATATGCTTTCGTATGTTGAAATTGCCTTTTGCGCTCCAGAAATTTCAGTGTGGATCTACGATCTGCGTTGGAATTCTCTCTGCGTTATGAGATTTGGGTTTTTTCTTATTAATAGTAGAAAGATTTAGAATCTATCGAAAAAAATAATATTGCGCTGTATATTTGCGTAAGCACTGATAAGTTTCCCTCAGTTGATCGTATCACATAATGCGTGCTGGTCTTCCGTCATAAAAACATTTCAAAAATATCAACTTAATATTACATGGAATTAATTTAGAGTTTTATCGTTTTTCCGACCTCTTCCTTTGATTTCGTGAAGCTTCTGGAGAATTCGTTGTGCAGTTGGAAGACTGTGAAGTTGAAGGAGGACATATCTTCGCCCTTTCGTGTAAAATTACTAGTGGCAGTGGCAGGACCAGTTCCTTTCGTCCATTGCTGGCAATAAATTTCATGGAAACGGACATGCTGGCACAGTGGCAGAGGAGAGGAGGAGTGAGGGGACAGTTTTGCCATATAGATGATGACATGGATCTGTTTGGCATGATGTCACCAGGTAGAATGCTGTCGATCGGTTTTGCCTAACAGCTGCTCGCTGCAATCCTGCCACTTTAAGGCAGGAGAATACTTAGGCCAGTGTAGAGGTTGTTCTCAAATCTACTTGGTGGACTGGTTTTTATGCTATCAAGTATCCCTTATAATCCCCAGAATCAAACCATCTGTAGTGTCTTTGACAGAGAGGCATCCATGTAGATGTGCACAGTCTCTTCAGAGTGAAGTAAGGATATTTTCAGGATTACCTCATTCGTACAGTCCTCTTTTATCTTCTCAAAATAGTGACTAACTAGTAGGCATTTTTTCTTCTTGAATTTCTTTGCTTCTCTCTCTCTCTCAGTGACTTTCTATATGCCTCCTTTTCTCTTTGTTGCTGAGTCTCTGCCATTTATCGATCATTTTCTCCAATTTTCAAATCGGAACTATTTGATAGGAGTAGGGAGGAGGGATGGCTGCAGTGCATTGCATTGTTGGGTTGCTGTATTGGCGTTATTAGAAGAGCTGTTTGGACGTGAGCATATCATGATCAGTTTTCGTTCTAGAGGATCTCGGTCATCCTCCCTGTTCCCTTCATCCATTTCATTGTTTCCTACAATAGCGCAGAAAGAAATCTCTTTCAGAACTGTTTATTCGAGACTTGGAACTTGTGGCGTTATTCATATCTTCTTGTTTCATATTGCTCGTTTATCTGTTTCATGGGAATGTATGTCATCCTGAGATTTTCAGGAATTCTTGTGGATATCCTCAGAAGAGCAGTAAGTCGTTGGCCGCGAACAGTTGCATGTTTTTACACCCCAACAATAACTTTAGCATTTGTGATTATATGGTTGACAACCCTCAGGAAGGTAAGCTTGGTGGTTTTTTTCCTGTTCAGTAATTTTTTTTCTTTGTTTTACAATTAGTAGGGAAGTAGCGGTTGTATTCCATATTTTTTCAAGTCATTTTTCCACTATTGATTATCTGATGTGTTCCGAATATGATTGTAAAGGGAATTTCCGTTTGTAGGGAGGTTGTCGCGAAAAAGAAAGAAACTGAAGGAGACTTTCGAAGTGTCGTGTGGCGAAGAATCGCATTGCTTGTTTGCCCTTATTCACGTATGCCATTTGGAGGATACACAGTGCACAAGCAGTGGCCTACTCGCTTCCACGTCGAAATCTCCTAACGTTGACTTTAGTACTGGTATGTTAATTTAGTTAATGGTAGGAAATTTCGTGCTTAAAAAAATAGCGGGTGGTACGAGATGAACATTCTTTCCTGAGCTTATTTTTAAATAACATGCAGTGCTCAAGAATGTGTTTCAAACCTAGTCCGGAAGAACACGCTGACTTAGTTTGCAAAGTTTTTCAGGAGAAAAGCGCTCTTATTGCTTCTTTTCAGTTTTGTGTTTCCCTGAGTAACTAAGCATTCGGTTTGATTTTTAGAAGAAAAAGAGAAATTTAAAAGCAAATAAAAACAACTTTGCTAAAATTGTTATTTTGGAATGAATGCTTCGGTTGCTTTTGATCCATCACTTCTAATAATTAACTGCTTTTTATGCTGAAGGTCTACAATGTTTGGGAAGACAATATGTTTATGAGCAGACTCTTCACAGTAGGATTTGCATAAACTTAACATTTTTTCTGAATCTGTAAAATATGAAAGACTGGCTAATAGGAGATCTCATTTCATTGAACTGCTTGGTTTGGTTCTGAACAGTTGTGTCGTCGAGTTACCGCTACACTCGAAAGACGTCACATTACGTGCCCTTCTTTTGCTAGCTTATAGTTGTAAAACTATACGGCGAGCACCAATTTTATCTTCAACACTCTGTTTACTAAAGTTGATGCGGTGTCCCCTGCTGTTGTTAATTGTGGACACTCAGCTGAAAGGGCAAGGGCGTTTCAAAAGTGGCAACTATTGCGGTAAAGTCTAGTCACTGATTAGCTTCCTTCTTTCTATTTTCAAAGTAATTAGTAGTTAGGGTAATTTTGTGGCGGATTTTGTAGAATTTGGAACATGCCCGTAGATTTTTGTTATTGGAATTCTTGATAGATTTATAGAGATTTTGTAGAACATTTGAGCTACTTCAGATAATCACCTTACAGGTTTTTCACGGAGTTTGTGCATCACAAAAAATTTTAAGTGGTTAAAATTGGAAAGAAATGGCGATCAATATCAACCGCAGCGTGCTCGATCCCTTTTATCGTTACAAAATGCCTCGCCTCCAAGCCAAAGTAAGCGATTTACTTTCCAGCAATGGGTAGGATGTTCCTGTGTTGTTCCTTGTTCTTTTTCATGAAGCTCTTTGCAGGTCGAAGGAAAAGGCAACGGTATCAAAACTGTTATTGCAAACATGACCGAAATTGCCAAAGCCCTTGAACGCCCACCAACTTGTAAGCTTTTTATTCCGTAAAGATATAATTTTTACTGTTTTACTCTTTGTTTAACTATTTTTATTCTTTATTTCTTTTATTTTTTTATTTTTTTTTTTCTGTAATTATTCCACTGGCTTTACAATTATGAAAACTCATTTCTTAGATAGGCCGGTTATTAAAAGTTTATGTAAATTGAAGCACGATATTTTCATATCATTTTCAAATTACAATTCTAATGCTTTTTGCTGAAAGAGAAGAAATAGAATTAAGTTATCACAAGTATCATTACTTTTATTATAGACCCAACCAAATATTTTGGGTGTGAGTTGGGTGCGCAGACTAATTTTGACATGAAAAATGAACGTTTTATCGTGAACGGTGAACATGACGCAGCCAAACTGCAGGATATTCTAGATGGTTTCATCAGAAAATTTGTCCTCTGTGCAGCATGTGAAAATCCGGAAACTACTTTGGTAAGGCATTTAATATTGTTGCTTCATTTCTCTTGCTTCAAATGCTTCAAGATTCTGAAACCTGGCGTAAAATGCCTTTTCAGGTTGTGAAAAAAGGCCAAATTCATAGTAAATGCAAAGCTTGTGGAAATACTTCAATCATTGATCCCAAGCATAAGTTATCGACATTTATCATGAAGAATCCACCCAAAGTAGATGAGAAGGAAAAAAAAGAGAATGGTAACAGTGGTTCGACAGATAATTCGGTAATAGA
>PQVD01002777.1:0-33557 GCA_003012265.1 Setaria equina
TTATTATTAATTATGATTATTATTATTATTAATTATGATCATTATTATTATTAATTATGATTATTGTTGTTATTAATTATGACTATTGTTATTATTAATTATGATTATTGTTATTATTAATTATGATTATTATTATTAATTTCTTATTTGTTATCACCCAAATAGAGATTAAATGAATGGGTTAGTAGAGAGGAAAAGCCGCAGAGTTTACGCACTTAGGAGAATAATTTTCAGATTTATTCAGGAACTGTGTTTCGAGACTAGAAATGCAAATCGCGGAAATGTCATAGATTGCTTTTTATTATTGCATACGTTACTGGATCCCATTAGGATCCTAGAACTTTTATTGAAAATATAAAACCGAAAGAGGATTCTGATTTCAGGATAGAATATATTGAAATGGTTTGCCAGGAAACGGAGCAATGGTAGAAAACGAAAACTGGCAGCAACATGAAAGCAGAAAGAGGAGCAGAAGACCATACAACACAATGTTCCTTTCATACTCCACTTGAAGTTCTTGCCGAGATTTTCGAGTACGTTGCTGAGATCTCTCAAATCTCAACTAGAAAAAGAAGTAAATAAAGCAGAAGAATATATTGTCCATTCTCTACTACTTTCTACTGCACTTATTAATTTCCTTATTGCTTACCATCATTTTTAATTATTTTTAAAGCCATTTGTACTACTACTCTCTTAGCAAATTCTATTTGCAAATATGCTAATGAAAAGGTATTTATAAAATCCATAAATGAAAGAATGAATTGGCAATAAAAACGGCGATTTAAATGAAAACTACTGGCTTTTTATGCTACTGATCGCCATCATCAGTAGCTGAAAAACGAAATGATATTATAATTAGTGTTGGAAATTATCAGTGACTGGTTAACTGACAATTGCTAGATGAAAGGAAATGAAAATTAAAAGCTAAGATGTAATGGTTCATTGAGAATGAGTAGCTTCCGTATCCTGATAAGGCAACCAAGTAATTTTTCTGTCTATCACTCCTATTCCTTTCATCCTGTACTTCAAGCTTTCAGCTCCTTCATGCATGATGCTCCTCACAGCAGAAATGTCTAAGCCAAAATATACAGATGAGAAAAATTGCTGTAAGTTGGTCAATTTAAAGAGCTCAACTCACGTCTTTATGCTGAAAGGTGAACATTTTGGGAAAGTACGACTTCTTAATGGTTCTGTTGTGAAAATGAGTACTTAATTAGAGGCATTTCTTCATCCTTTAAGATATTTATTTTGCTTTTCCAAAAAATTCCACTTACTAATGAAATAACAATTACTCTGTAAAGCATCAGGCCAAGGTGATGGATAATAAAAGGTAACTCACATAATGAACAAATATATACTCTCAACATATACCTTGCTGGACTGTTGAAAATAACTGAACAGAGAGATGTAAATGGCGACTTTTTTGCAGAAAATTATTAATGAGCAGTGAAAAAGCTTAAAACATATTATAGGCGATGAAATGTGGCAGTAATGACAGTGATGATTGCCGACAGTGATGATAGCGGTGATAATAGTGAGGCTGATAATGATAACAGTAGCTGAATGAAATGTCTATTTCCTGGAAAAGCATTGCAGCAGCGTAATACCTTTCAATTTCATGTTATATTATTTTCGATCGGTCTCCGAATGCTTTGGTTTGATGAGTTGAAGCACATCTAATGCAGAGCAGCTTTGGTACTGATAGTGGCAGTCGAGGAAAAACAGCCAAGAAAAAAAGGGAACCAATCGGAGGATCGGTCTTGGCTGCTACAGTAATGATAGTAGTCTGTGGTGCAGCACATTCATCCGGCTGCATAATATCACCGAAATGCTAAAATCAAATGCTAAGAGTCTATCTAACCAGTGAGAAAAGACTGATGAGCACAGGATAGGGACAAAACCTGGAGAAGCTTGGACACCAACGAAATGGGAGACAAATTTTCCAGGCACTACTTCTTAGCCCAGTAGACCATTCTAACCAGGCTTAGAATCTCCTACCGTGACCGACGTTGTTGGTGCTGTTCCTCCTTCTTACGAATCAATAGAGTAGCCTAACTCCTTCAGAGCAAGGCGACAAATAAAAAGTGGTGCTGAGAGCTATCTCATTTCCTTATTATATTTCTGCTACAAGTTAAATTATTGATCTAAAAAGAAGGCAAGAAACTAACTAGATGGCAAGTAGTTAGCCAAACCATTCAGGTACTTAAGCAGATACATCCAATATGTCATCGACTTTCCTCCTTTATAAACAAGGCGGATCAATCCGTTATAAAATATACAGTCCTGTATGAGAGTAGAAAACTTACAGGTAATGAGAATAGCAAGTGGTTAATTCCTTGTGCCAAAATGTCAACACGTTTATGTTCAAGAACTGATACCGATGGGAGTGTTTATTCGTTTTGTTCATCTCAGACTAGGAAGAGGCTTTCTAGCACTTCTGCAATCAATACAGAAGCACCGGCATCACTGATAAAAATCGAGACTGCATTAACATGCCAGAAAAATTAAGAACCCATCATTAAGAGGCCTTCTGAAATTAGCAATAACCGAAAATTAGATGACAAGCACTCCTCTAAAGTGTTTAAAATCCCTTTAGAAGGAATGACATCCATGTTCACTAAAAATAAGGTATTAGGCAAGTTTTTCACTCCGTTTAACTACTGTACCTTAAATTCTTGAATTTAGAAGTGTTTGTGCTAATGACTCACACTTACTAAGAATTCCTCGTTCAAAGAAATTAATTGCAGCTACCGATCCCGAAGGATTTTCATGGGGTTACTGATATCTTTCGATAATAGTTATAGCACGCTGCTTTGTAGCTGAACATCTAAAGGCAACAAAGACCTGTTACTTCACTGCTTGTCCTGTCATGCTTCGAAATTGTTTCCCGTCAACTTTCCTTTATCCACTGTTCAAATGCTTGTAAATAGTACAATAAACTTTACACACTCATTTATTTACTTCACTTCTTTTAGCACAGTAGAACAGCATTTGTGAGTAGATATATGGGTAAAGGAGATGAAGCGTATCTTGACACACTAGGCAAAAGCAATAATCCCTGACACAACAATTCTTTTCTTTTCACTTATTTTATTGCTACTGATAACGGCAAAAATATACAATTTATTTCAAACATAAACGTTCTAATTTACATGCAACTGATGTAATCTTTTCAATTTCTGCAATTAATCTGCTCAGCATATCATAATCCATTAAGAAAATTTTCTCATCTTCCATGGAAGCAGAAGTCTCAGCATCAGTATCGGCTGCCCAGTCACCACCATCACCGCGATTACCAACACGAAGCCAAAATTGGAGCATTATATCCGGCGCATGCAGCAACACCATTCGACCAATCTGTGAATTTTTCCAAGTTTCTTCTTCTAACTTCAAAATTAAGCAACATTATCTGCTCAAAAAAAACAACATTATTTATTAACAAACTGTTGTGGAAAATGTAACTACTTTCAATCAACCACATGAATTAAACTACAAAATCTGTAAATGCCAAAATAACACAGAACAACTCTCAACTATATTGAAACAATATGCAGAGATTGACACTAACGTTCAACAGCGAACATATGTTAATAATGGCTCAGCAAACTATTTATAATTTTTATAGCCTGTGCTTTTTAATTCAGCACATAAGTTCTAATAAAAGTGGATCAGATTTTACACAACAACCTTCTTATCAAAATATGGGCTATTTACTCCATGAAAAACTCGATCTAAATTACACTGTTGGGAATCTTAAAATTTTATTACTTTTCTTCTTTTAGTCCTTTCTTTTTCGATTTCCAACTTCAGTGGAAAGAAAAAAAAAATCTTTACTTACATGCTTAGGAAATTTGTGACTGCGAAAGAAATTTTCTTTCGAAGCATACTCACGCAGAAAACATCACCAATTTTTCAGGAAATCAAGATTTAAATTCCATTTTTTCAAAGATAATTAGGAAGAAAATGTCCAAATTCATCCTGGTTTCATAATTTGAACCATATACTCATTTGCAAGAATAATGTCATAGTCTCAAATTAGAAGAGATTTACATAAATATTTTAAATGTGATATAAAACACACCAAAGCTAACCTTGCACAAGCAAACTAACAGATCCTGGTCCTATGAATCTCAAATTTAGAGCAGAGATTAAAAATCAATTCAACCAACATAAAGATGGTGGCATAGAATGAAGTAACTTGATTCACTAGTCATAAATGAAAAGGTTCTATAAAAGAAATCTGTTCAGAAGGATAACAATAGAAAGTCAAAATGTTCAGACATAACGGACAGATGTCCATTATTCAACAAGATAAAATATCTTCCAAACTAAACCTATTAAATGTTTAAAGTTGTCATATCCAGTACATGTCATCTTTTTGGCTTAAGGAAATTGCTCTTTTTTTGGATCCTTTTCCGCTGATAGTTCACAGATATTTTATTAAAAGCACGAGAATTTCGAAATAATGAAACACTGAATATCTTGCTGATATTTTCTAGTATGTACGACATGCCCACCTATTAAACATTTTGTTGAATTCATTCAACACCTGAAGACTAATGGTTCCTCATGAAAATTTCATAGGACAATCATTCCACAATTAATTAGAAAGGCCTCACAAACAACAGGCATTTTGTATCCTTCAAGTTAACTTTCGAACAAAAAAATTGGTGCAAAAACTATGATTTTTACGACACCCATAAAATGGATATAGATGTGAAGACACCTGTGAAAAATGATATTAAATCTTGAAGATCGTATGAGCTTTAAGGATGATTTAAAAAGTAAAGGGTAACTTTACCCCACTTTGCAAACTACGAATTATCAATTCACAAAAGCTTTTCCTAGGCCAGAGAAAATAACACTTCCCATTTTAATTCAGAGTTCGGTAATTTATCACTGCTGAATAAAAGCATGTCGTACTGTTATTTAATTTCTACAGTTTTTTGTTTATAAAAAACTCTAATCATTGCCTGACACTGGAATAATTCAAGCAATACTGAAGGGCATACTGAAATGTGATATAGTATTTCTTACACATTTTATCCGTTAAGACTATGGTAAGGCGCAGCCTAATTAGGTAAATTTACTTTTGGTGTTTTGTACCTGAGAAAAGATTTATGTGCCACTAAGTCCAACAAGTTGTGATGGGGGTCCATACACTGCATGATGCGACAAAATTAACTAATACAACTGACCTATATTCTGATCAGTTAATAAATTAAGCATAGTAACAAACAGTTAAAAAAAACATTAATATTTTTGCTCCTAAGAAGTAAATTTAAATTTGGAAATTCGTGAACTTTATGAGCTTACTTTTAAACGAGGTAAACCTCGTGCAGATTTGTATGAGTTTATTACTGTGACATCCAGTAAGAAGTCACATCTTAAAGTTGATTTAAAAAAGATTACGATTTACTATTAAAAATTACTTTTTGGAAAGCAAAAAGCACGCTTCAATTAGGAACTTTATGAGCTTACTTTAAAACGAGGGAATCCAGAAATCTAAACGAAGAAATTGAACCTAAGACTAAAACTGAAAAGAATATCAATGAAAAACATGCTCTTGCACAGACTACAATAAATAAACTGCGCCCAAAGTTTCCAGTTCTTAAGATGGTTTAACTTAATTCTTTTGCAGTACCAGCAAACTATATTCGAATATCATGTACTGAAGGACAAAAACCACTAGTAATAATAATGGTCAGGTCTCAATGTCCTAAAGTTATAGGTACAGCATTAACTCAATCATTCTAAAGCTCACACATGCTAACAAAAACTTTCACTTCAAAAAAACTTTGTTTCGTGTTTCCTTTAATTTATATTTCTTAATTTGCATAACGAAAATGATTTTAGAAAACAGCAAATAGCAGGACAGAAATATTAATGATTCAATCAAGTGCTGAAAATGATTCAAACGGAACATGAAAAAGCATAAAAAGCTATTTATGGAGCCGTTACAAGCAACATTACAAGTTACCGTAATCTGAAGACGGCAATGAAGAGATTGAAATGGCGGATATTTGGACACAGCGTTTGCTGTAATAAGCTTATGAGGTTGTTCGGTATTCACAAAGTTGATGATTGTTTTGATAACTTCGTCACTAAAGGAATCCCGTGATAAAATGTCCTTGAGATCAGATATCTTGAGCTAAAGTGAGAAAAGTCTATAGTTTGACTTGAACCTTGAACCAAAAGTTGAACCAATATTTTCATTAATAATATATAACAATTTGATTAAAACATAAATAAAGCTGGTAAGGTAAGCATCAATTACATTACATATTGAGCATTCGCCTTGTAAAAAAATTAAATTTTACACATTTAATTGTGGAGGTGTCATATTATTTACTAACCTTATTATTATGCACATTGTCACGCAGTTGTATGAGAGAGTTAAAACAATGCCAGACATCAACTGATGGTAGGTCAACACGAGCTGAAATCTGTCACCTAAATGTAAATAAAAGAAGTCTGGTACTAACAATACTGGCAGTAATTTCCAAACATATTCTATTTTAAACAGAAGAATTCTTTTCATACTAGGGTAAGGAGTTAGATTCAATACTTTTCTTATTTTACATCATTACCAAAATTTTATAATCACCTAAAAGAGCATATGTCTAACAAGAACTCTGCACAATTTCATCCTTCGTTGGATTTCTATCTAAAAATTCTGTCTTCCAATAACAATGGCATAATCTGCTGATACAAAAAGTAAAAAACTGATGTTACTGACAGTTTTTTCCTGAAGAACAAAAAACTCGTCTGACAAGATTTTTCGATTTCCAAAAGAACTGTAGTACCTGCGAGGGAATCAACACTGCTAGTGAGTAGCCGCTTTTTGTCGAATGATTCAATTTCTTTGATTATACTATCACATACTACAAAAATCATATGCCATTTCAGTTTATCATATCAATAAATTGCACAAAGAATCAAAGCATACACCTGTTTCAAATTTCTTAAAATTTCATCACAACACCGAAGTTCAGAATATGTCTCAGAATCCCCACGTAAACAGAAATCAATAATTTCGGAATATCTGTGAAAATGAAAGACATTGAGTCCCTACTGCAATCATTGCTTTTTACATCAGAACAGATAAACCATGAAAGGGATCAACCGATGTTCTCTGTACCTTAACTTACGTAGAAATGAAATTCACCTTCGGATGGTTGTTCAATTCCAAGTAATATACGCAGTCGAGATAAAAGGACGCCCACATGCCCCTCACGTACGCCACTCCCAGACATCTCCAAATTCCCATCAGTTACCAATCATGTCCCCCAAGTAAACTCACAAAACGCTCGTATAGTCAAGGACCTCGTTGCGAAAATTGTTATCCCAGAACGTATTGTGTTGTATTGAAAAGTGCCCTGTTATATTGAAAGCGGTTGTTTTTCTTGGCTTGCTGAGTTGTTAATCTTGTCGACAATTTGACATATTATGGACTTGCCTTTGAACATTTTAGATGAACGAGAACTTTGCAATAATTTCATATTTTACTTACATTTTATGTCAGTTGTATGACGAGCGAAATTCACTTAAGAATTGACAATCGAAGTAACTTGTTTCACAAATAAGAGACTATAATTATCCCATTTATAATTTGCTGATCACTTAAATTTGTTTTTTTTTGAAGTGTTTCGACAACCTTTCAAAAATTAGAACAAGGAGCAACTACATCCACTCACTGGTAATGGTGGACTCAAATAACTGAATAATTAATCATATCGGAAAAAATCACAACAGGTCAGGAATATAGCACTTAAAGCATTCGTTTAAAGTACTGCCGATGTTTTCTCCTGATATTTACAGCTCATCATGCTTGATTAATTTATGAAGTTCGATATCAAAGTACAAGTCAGATTTGCCTGGAATCGATGGCTTCCGCCCTTCGGCACCATATCCTTTAAAAAAATGTAAACTTGTAGAATACAAGGTCAGAATCTTTTAAACTGAATTAAAAGTTTGATTAAAATGAAAAGTGAGAACAAAATGCTAACCCAATTTCCACGGAATAATCACTTTTCGTCTTTCACCTTCACACATGCCACTCATCGCTCGATCCATACCTTCAATCACCTGCAGGTATAATCAGTGATCGTTCAGTTCCTTACCAGATTTTATGGAATTGTTAAATCATCTTTCTACTCTTTTCACCTCCGACTACCGTTGAAGTATGCATGAAAGTTATCAAGTGCAATTTTAACTCAAACATCAGAAAATATATGACAAGAAATACCTCGCCATTCCCAAGTTTGAAAATAAATGGCGCATTTCTACTGAAGCTTGAATCAACAAATGTTCCATCGAAATGTTCTAAGTAAAGTGTATAGTGCTGATGAATTGTATCACCTTTCTCCGCTTTACGACATTTGTTCTCATCAATTTTATGTGTCACCTGCAAATTTTTGATCGCTATCAACTTCAATTGATGATAAATATTGTTACTTCCTATCATTATCATCATTATGACAGCCTTTTCTTTTCAAATTTCAATACACTATGGTATCATTCCCTTCTACTAACTTGAATGATAAAAATAGTGCATTCTTACTCGAATTAGCAAACATTTATCTGTTAGAGGATTGGACAGAAGGCACGAGAGAATGGAATTGTTTCATATCAATGGGAAGTTACTTTACTTGCTTATAAAAATAATATACAACGGTCATAGATATTTCATGGTCAATTCATTTAAAAAACTATACTTACATATAGCTAATAGTTTTGTTATTTTCCAATAATTCGCTTATCACAGCTTTTGCTTTATAACATTTCAATTTTACTATTAATTAAATAAGTACCTCAATTTTCAAACCATCTTCCTCGGTCCATGAATCACCAGGTACTGGTCGAAATAGGTCCACAAGCTGTACAGTGTAGTACAATGTCTGTCCACCTTTTATATTATCCCTATCACGACCGTTATCACCGAAACCCAAGTGTGAAGGGATGACCACTTTCCTCTTTTCACCAATACACATACCGGTCATAGCACGGTCCATCCCAGTAATAACCTGATTTTTACCAAGTGTGAACACGTATCTGAAAAATTTTTAATTTGAAGTAGCTGTATAACGGTTACACTTTGAAGTAAGAGAAGAATGTTTAATAAAAAAAAAAAAAGAAAAAAATAACCAAGTTTCTTTAATTTTAATGGAGAAAAAAGAAAAGAAAAGTTCAAGATTTTTCCTCTTCCTTCACTTCGGAATGAATGGAATCTAATGCCGAAAAAGCAGAAAATTTCTTGCTTCAAACTTTTACCTAAATTAATCTACTCTTCAATTATTTAATTAGTTGGGATCCTCCTATTTTGCTTTTTCTTAGTTTCTTTTTTGCGAGATTTTGCAGTAAAAGCATCCCCGTGAATTAACTCTTCTCAGATGACCTTACGGTTTTTTGCCGAAATTGGATCCGATTGTTTGTCCGTCTGTGTCGGACAGTTTATAGAACTGCTCAACGATATCACCCGGTTGACTTTTCATGGTACATTTCTCTGGCTTGATTGGCTTTATTATCTTAATCTGAAAACCATATGATGATTATTCTGGATTACGGGAAAACAGAAATCTGAGCATTGAAAATGCAACACAAGTTGCATAAAATTTATAGGCTGTATTGAAAATGTGAAATGAGAACCAATGAGACAAACCTCTAGTCCATCATCTTCTTTCCAGCTAAGTTTCTCTTCGCCCTCACCGAATACAGAAAAAAAGCAAATTAAGACAATGAGCACTAATTGATTATTATACATAGCTCAGTAACAGTAGCAACTAAGTTTCAGTAAAATTACCACCGAACAGATGATCGTATATAGTCGATACGATTTTCTGGAAAGTTATGGAAATGTTTAAAAAAATCTACAAAAGTTCAAATTGACGCAAGATTAGACGTGAAAAATGCAGGAAGAAGGCGTCTCAAAGCAGTATGACAGTGTTCAATTGTATACTCCAGAAAATAAACCTCAGAGGGCAATTTTTTTTTTAGTGGCAAAATAAGCTGTAAGTTGAATAAATAAGAATGATACCTTGAATAAATAAGAATGATACCTGTAAAGCAAAATGCTTTGAGTTTCAGTTAAATTAACTAAAGTTAAATATCAACAATTAACAAATAAAATAATTCAGACTAAAAAGATTGTTATAATGGTTCTTGTCTGAGTTAATACTAAAAAATACTAAAGAACTCTTTTAATCTATTAAAATTAATCAACTCTAATTCCTGTCTTTTCCTAATTTATGCTAAATGTATGATGAGGTAAAAATGAGATCTGATAAAACTTGAGGAAATGATAACGGATGATGAAACAGACAGCTCTTTAGGGCTGGATTCTCACAGTTGTGATGGAAGAAGGAAAATCGGAGAGAAAGGAAAAAGAATGAAATGGCCGACATCTAAACCGGTAGTAATGAGTTGTCAGGGGAGTAGCAGTTGTGGTTCCATCGAAGTACTGCCGCAAATTCTTGGCTCCCCAAATCTTCTTCGGCCTTTACACAGCATCGAACTGAACAGCCGAATTCTATCTTCAATAAATAATTCTAAAATTTCTCTAACAAACTAACTGACAAATGTGCATCGATACACGTGTTGATGAGAAAGAGAGAGAGAGAGAGAGAAAGGGAAATGGGAAAGAGAAAGAGACAAAAAGACTTTTACAATTGTACAGAAAGGAATGAAAAAGTTTTGTAAAGTTGGTATAACTAACTGACAGCAGTGATAGTGAATATTGAGCTTTCAATCATAGCAAGCAGGGATGCAGATGCGATTAGTTAGATCTATGCAAATGAACATCTTGGAAGTTTTAGTGGAGAATTAAGATCCAGATATTTTTTACTGCAAATTTAAAAGCATTTGAAAGAAAAGATAACGGGCCTATTTTGTTCGGCTAGCTAAATTCTTGTTCAGCGTCAAATTCTCTCTCATTATAATTGCTTTAAAGAAACTGCTAGTTCGGGGTTCTTTTTAGAATTTTAAATTTACAAAGATATTATTCAATCAGTATTCATAAACTCTTTGGAACTGGTGCTACTGAAATTAATTACAGATTTAAAAAAAAAAAAAGAAAAAGAAAAAAGGTCTCTGCTCTTTTAAACTTCTCAAGGTTTATACTTTCCGATTGAAAGCACCGAAAAGCAAAATCCACCATTTTTCCGTTACCTTTCCAAGTTCGTTACTTTTTTCAGCGTTACTAAAATACTAAAATTATTTAACTGTTATTGAAAATTTCTGTCTTGCTATAACTTTCAAGCTTTCGCCTTTTGGCTGGAACCGAAATATGTTTTATTAAGTGATGGCTTTGAGTTTATTTTCTAAACTGATATGATCAGTTCCACTGAATACCTTACCACGAAACTCTTTCTAATTATTAGCCGTTGAAAAAATATCAAGTCCGTGTCCGATTAGTTGATAGTGTTGCTCGGTTTACGAGTTTGATTACTTTGTTCCACTTCTTGAAATAAACGATTTCTATCCTATTAATATCATTTGTCGTCTCTGCACTTATTCGTTTCCATTTATCATAAGAAATGTTTTACTGATGAGTTATTGTTATTGCAGCTGTGTGTTACCTTATCACAAACTGATAAGGTTGACAAATTTCATAAACAATAGCATATGAGAATAAGAGTTATGATGTGCAATTTACTTTCCATTCAATAAACTTTACATTAGTTAATTAGTTAAAAAGCGTTGAGATTAACAACTCTATCTTCCTAAGAAATTCTTGTGATAAAATCACAGATTGAAGAGAATTTTGAACGATAGGTCAAAGATTTTCATTTTTACAAGATAATTAAGACGTATGACGAAGTGATAATTGGATAATGTGGAATAGACCAACTTATTTTATTCGTTAATTTTTCTCTTACACAATCAATCCCTTTCTACTCATGTATAACATTTATTTATAAATTCATTAATTATCTTTTTAGCATGATAACTCATTAAAAGATAATCTTTCAACAATTTATCAGTTAGCTAGAATAACATATCAATGATTACCTTTGAATAAGTGAAGAAGTTCTACAAAGAAAGTTGTTCATAAACAGGAAATAAATGAACTTTAGCTCATCTATCATATCACATAACATCATTAATTTTCTTCAGCAGAAAACTGAACTTACACGCTTTAATGCATACATGGATTGCGCGCAAGCGTGTATTTGCAATGTACATTATTAAATAGACCAAACGATCCATCCATCTATCCCAGATAGGAACCAGTATTTGTCGAAATTAATGAGTGTAGGGGAAACAGCACCGTTGACAACATCGATGACTGCAAAAGATGGCTGTAGTTGTTTCAGTTTTAGTACATTTTTTCACCATCATTATGTCATATCTTTGTCGGAACTGCGAAAACTTTTTCTATTTTCACAATACTTCTTTCTCAAAAATTCAGTTTTGAAATGAGATGATGCGAAATGTGAAGTTGGAATACACCCTTAAGGCTTTTTTTTCTAGTTTTTCAGATTGAAAATGCTTTCGTAAAAAATTTCCAACATGATGCTAGTAGATAACTGCTTGCTTATTTTGAAAATTTCCATTTATTTTTGAATTTCATTTCAAAACGAAATAAACAGAAGAGGAAATCGATAATGATGAATCGAAGTTCATAACTTCTTTGTTATCATTCATAAATCGAAAGAGACGGTATACATTCGAGTCATAATGCTCATTTATGCAGGGCAAACTTTTTTCACTTTACGTTTCTCTGGAAATAGTTGCTAAGGTGAGAAATGGTCATTATTCGGCAACTTTTCAGCCTTTTCTTGATCTTGAAATAAATTCTCCTTCCTCTTCACTCCTTACTTTCCTTTTCCAGTCGTAATTGGCCTCATCCTGTCCAGTGTATATATGCTATTTCCCAAATAAATGTTTCAAAATATACTAATTTTCAGCAAAAATTGATGTGATTATAGTAGTACAAAAAGCATTCTTGACGTTTGTTATATCAATTAAGTATGTCTAAGCAAGCTAACTCTTGGATACTGGACTCAGTCTCTATCACAACTGCTCACAGAACACACTGTATAAACTCGTCATACACCTCATCCACACTCTTCTCTTCAAATCGTTCATAACTATTGAAAATACTATTTGTTAGCACATTCACTGCTCTCTGAGGCACGACGAAAAATTTATTTCAAGTAACAGTAACTGCATATTTGCAGGATTAATAGCACATGCATGCTTATATGTTGGTATGTCGCATTATATTGCATAACTTTGAGCCTGGAAGAAGACACTTATTTGAAACCAAAAGCATCAATTAAAATCGACGAGAATGCACAGGTAGTAATATTTGGTATGAGACATGGCAATCGTCATCCGGCCAGATTCCTGGATAATGATCAACGAACTTGGGGTTTCGAAGGTGACTGTGAATTGACACAGGTCTGCCTCTTTTGTCTAGTCTTTTTTTGAAATTCACTTTAGATTTTATAAATATAGTTTTCCTTCCCTACTTATTAATTCGAAGACAAAATTTAAAAGTTAATCAGGAATAAATTAGGCCTCCACTGGATTCGGTTAATGTAAAATAACTTGAACACTTGCATCAATACATGATTATCGAACTTATCGACCAAGATCGTATTATAACCCGATTAATTATTATGACAAATTTCTTGACCCATTTCCTAAAATATTCACTGAATATGCTTTCTTAGTAACGACCATCACTATTACAGTTCGGTAAGCGTGAAGGATTTGGTTTTGGTAAAGAGCTTCGTGAATTTGTCGGTCCTTTGGTTGGTAACAATTATTTGCGACATGAGGTGGCTTTCTATACCTCCAGTGCAAACCGATGTCAAATGACTCTACAGGTATCAAACAACTGCTGTTGCTTATACAGCAATTAAAGGAAATTAATCTTTCCAGGTTGTTATGGCAGGTTTTTATCCACCAGATGCATTTGCTGAATGGAATCATGCCTTGGAATGGTCACCAGTACCATACACCATTGATGATACAATGCTGCAAATACATTTGGTCCTAAATTGTAGTACCGTTCAACAAGGTAAATTACCAATGAAAAATTCTTTTTCTAAAAAAAATGACTTATTTCCTCGACGGTACTTTTGTACTTCTGTCCTTCCCTTCTACAGGTTAATCAAATTAAGAAATTGAAAACAGCAAATTGTAAGTGGTAAATTGAAATAATCAAGCAAGCTTTTGAGAGTGAAACCTTTTTTATAGTCCTCTATGCAGTAATGAAAATGCTTTATCATTAAATTGTATTTGAGAATAGATTAGTCCAGAAATGATGGACTAAGAATTGTTCATTTTCAACTGAAAAAGAAAAAGAAATGCAGCTTTTAAGCTTCCACACAATCTGTCTAACCATCATTAATTAATTAAGCATGGGAGCCGATCATTCATGACACTTTACCTGAACTAGCACTGATAACTGCTGCAAATGCACCGCTATTCGACTACATTGCAGAACATACAGGATGGAATAAATCAATCAAGAGTGCTTCCGATTTGGCTGATAATATCTTAGAAATGGTTAGTTTTTTTTTTTCCACATTTTCTCTATTACCATTACTGTAATATTTTCATGAGAACTTTGGTTCAGTTTATGCAGTCTTTACTTTCTAAGTGTAGAAAAAAGGGTAACTTAAATTAGTTCTAAGAAGCGCTTCCCATAAACTATCAGTCTCAAAATTTCCAAAAGTATTTGGAATATCGTTGTAGGCTTGAATTCCGAAAATTCCACTTTCTCAGGATGGAAATTGAAATTGTTAGAATGTATTAGATTGTATGAAGAGGCGTCTGGATATTTAGATTCTGTATAACACAAGTTTGCCGTATTGGATTGAGCAGCCCACTATGGAAGGATTTAACAAGCAGTCTCTGAAAGATGCCATAATGACATTCATCGAAAAGCATTCGCTCGTTTGTGTCAGTTATGAGCCATGTCGCGATGCTGTGGCTGGTCTTTGGCTCAATCATGTTCTGACCATCCTTCGCAATACTGCTGCTGGCCAAGAATCCCAAAAACTCATCGGCTATGTATCGGCAAGTTTTCTTAGCTAACAAATGACCATAGCTTCCTTACGTCAGCAAAAAATTGTTTTTCAGATGTTTCTTTAAATTTCAATTCTGAATCGTATCAGAAAGTGAGCACTTTTCAAATTTTATATTATTTGAAATACTGAAAAGAAGAAATGATGCAGTCTGGCACTGTGAATTTTAAATTATTGTAACAAAGTTTAGGTATGTTTACATTCATTTTAAGAACTGTGAAAGAAAAATATTAAGGCGATAAAGAATTAATTGGTCTATTCCTTTAATGTAGAAAGCAGCATTTTGAATTCGATAGATTCTCAGAAAGCATTTCATTCGTTGTAGCAATATTTCCTTTGCTAAAAACCATTAAATGTTTGAAGAGGTAGCCGACCAAATCAGATGAATATAAGTAATGAGCCGGAAGTTCACAGCTTAATTCATTCAATTTTCAATCGTAAAGAGGTCTATCAGTGGCGATTAGAGATGCCGAACCTTCTAATGCAAGCTAGTTCGTTCCTCAGGCTTCTCAGTTCAGTCTCTGAAATGGCTCATTTATTTCTCTCATAAAATTCAATTCTAATCGCACACGACAATTTGGTCGAGAAGTGATCTGTTGTTTATGTGAGTAAGAAAGGACAACTGTTCGAGAGACGATTTTCCCGACTTGATCAAATGCAATTATCTTTCAACTCCTCATTTTCCCGGCTTGCCTCAGACTCCGAAGATCTACCGTATAGGAAAGGTGTACGCATTGATTTCTTCAACAATTCCTCTTATTAAGCGTGCAATTGGCTTTGGCAATTTCCGATCACCAGTCTCTACATTTTCATTACTTCTAACACTAAAATTAGTTCGTCTCTACAGCCATCCGAATTAGCAAGATATAAGTAATTAACAAGAAATAGATGTTTGAAATGCCAGATAAATTTCGATACAAAAAAGTTGATTGAAGTCCTTTTAACATCGAGACAAGTAGCATTCAGGGCAAGACTAAAGAAGCAATTACACCATGCTATCTACATTCCAGTATCTTTCACAGGATGATAAAATGAACGAGGAATTCTGTCCATTAATAAAACAGAATAATAACGTGACAACGAGTCAGTATTCTGAAGTATTCATATAGTATTGCTGCTAGATTGGCGGAGGCGATCGAGATCCTTTCTTCAAACTAAGGCACAGTATCAGAATGTTATAAGTGTTAGAAACAATAGTGATAAGCAAATCGGAAGATAACAGGAATTGGTAAAGCTTCTTTTTTAACATAAAATATACAGTGGTAACAATAACTATACTCGCTTTAGGCCTATATCTCTTCATTTACTGATTATTTTTGATTTAGCACTTGGAGGTGACTTTATCAATGATGAAGTTGTTAAGAATAAATCAAAGCTTTCTGGATACAACAGCCGGATTTTTGGTGGAATATCGCAATAAACCGGCCAAATCCATTAGACTGCTATTTCATGAGGCATCAGCCATCGATAAGCACATCATTCGACAGGTAAATAATAAACAGTTGTTACTCAAGCAAAGCTCCATGACAGACATGGCAGAGAACTTCACCTTCGATAATCACTTTCTTCTTATGGATTTTACTCTCGTGAGAGCGAAATCTCATTGCCAGCTTAATTCAACTTACTACTAGACTCTCTACAACATTTCTAACCGGTCACAGCAATGAATTTGTTACCTGCTTGCAAAGTGATGCTTGAAATGTTGTTCTCTTTAATAATCTCTTCTCAGTCATTTTTATCTGTTAAAGAACAACTTTCTAGAACAGTTGAAAATATTCGTTTGTTTGTGTTGATACTTTAATTTAATTTAATTGCATAATTTAATTAAACTGCTCAAACAGGCCGACTACTTGAAAGAATTGGAAGAAATAAGCGATTCGAATCACTGGATACCATTCGAATCATTCTACCAATTACTAAAGGACAAAGCAATTGAGGATTGGGATAAAGCTTGCGGTCGAAAACCAGCACAATGCATGCCATCGGAATACGGCGATACGATGCAATCACAGGAGAAAGTTAATAGTAATACTGGTGGTAGTTCGGCGGACAGGTATACTCCGTCGTTAGCTTCACCTGCTAGTTCAGTATTCAAAAGTGTTATTTATTTCTTGGTCATTCTATTGTTTTTGTCATGAAAAGTTTGCAAAAGTTCTTGGTGGAACAAAATGGTATACTTGGTGAGCAAGGATTCATATTTTTCTCTTCTAAAGTAAAGCATCGATAGTGAAAAACTCTTCATTTATTTACTGCTTCTCGTAGCCCAAATCCCATCTAAGTGAACAGGCTACTTTTTAAGTTAATTATCCATTGTCATTCAATTACCAATAATTGATTCGAAAAGTATTTGAAGTCTTATTTCACATTCTTAAACTAACTCATTTAAGCAATTAAACGCAGTATTTTTCCATGAAGTAACATGATCACTTTTTAATTTTTGTGGAGCGCAGTACCTTTCTGAACCTTTGTGCGAAATGTTGTCGTGATTTAACGTTTAATCGTTGTTACAAATTGACCTCAACAGGTGTGTTTAGTAGATTAATTGACTGAAAACAATACATTTGATTTAACACCACATGCATAATATTCCCATACTATCATATACCTAAAGCTTTTAGTTTACTAACGAAAACTTTTGCACACTAATTAGCATCAAGAAATATTACAGAAATTTGCATAAAATTAATCGATATTAAAATATTAAAGCCGTAAATATTGTCATATTTTTGTGGCTCTTTGGTTCTGTAATTAATAAACAGTGTGAAAATTTTGCAGCTGCATGTTAGCACTTGCAAGAATCAGTAACCTGTGAAATGCAGAAATATTTGGATTTCTTTTTAATAGAATGTAAGATTTCGTTTTCCTTTTATATTCACTGAATTACAACTTCTCCAACTCCATAAGTCCATGAAGTTTTGTAATTTTCAAGAATCAAAATGGATTAGGTTCGTTGATGAGCCATCAGTCTATCCGTTCCTTATTTAGTACGATAAAGTTCCCACGACACTGTTTGGAGAACGATAATCAGATTGATGAAGGTGTTTATAAGGGTTTATAAGGATGCACCAGTAGCCCACTGACCTGAATAACCTTTCCTTTTCCAATCATCACCGATGACCCAGTGATGATTTGTGCACACGACTTTGACATCCCAAATGATAATGGGACATCGAGGTCGCGACGCCTTTTGCAACCTTTTGACATTAAATAATATCTCCTGTTAGGTCCGGGGAATTCACTAACACAAGAGAAAGTATCTTCTCCATCTCTCTTTCCCATTCCCTTTTCTCATCCTTTCTCTGTTTCTAGCGAAATAACCCATTTTAATTTAATTTTTAAAATCCATAACTTGTAATCATACATTGTGATGTGAGGAATCAGGAAATTTGAAATCATTTGAATGTTATTCTCATTTTGGAACAATTTTCATACCAGAATAAGCATTTGGACCTTTAAATTTTGATCGCAGTTCACATTATCACTGGTGATTACAATGGCAAATTAAAATTTGGCTTTTCTGCTTATCAATTAGCTGATTATTTGTTGCTTGGAATTTTTCAAAATAGATTCAAACTTCATAATCAAACACGGAATTTATAGCTGTTTTTGAAGATATGAAGTTGGTATTCATGATGGAAATCCCAAAAAAAACACAAAACTTTTTATTTGAACATTGGTTTTGTTAACTAACACCTTTCTCTCTAAAATGAAATATTGGAGAAATATTAGAAAATGGATGAATACTGTTCATAAAGCGGTAACTTATTTCATAGGCTCGGGATGCTTTCATTTATGTCAAAAATTGATTTTGACTAAAATGTTAGTCGTTCTAAGTTCGTCTGTTCTACTGGCCAATTCTATCTAATACATCGATTCGACTTATTTACTAAATGACTTGCTTAACAGCACATTGTCTAATAAAACTTCCATCTAAACATTCCTTTGAAATTATTTTGAATTTAAATCAAAATAAAAATATCTAAAACAACATATAAATAATAATACTGCTAGTTGATAATGTTACTAAAAGCTTTCCTCAGAATGCCATTTTAAAGCACAGACAGTTTATTCTGACCTGAATTCACAGTCTTATTTAATTAGAAGTAACGTTACATTGTTGTAATGCGAATTGTTCCACTTAGATGATAATCCTTGCAGTTATGCTACCTTAGAATATATTCATTATTTGTTCCACAACTTAGTTATTTCAGCATCAGATTCCACTGAATTCTAGCCATCTGCTGGCATCTGTCTACTCTTTTTCAGTTTTGATTTCGTCTAACGCTACTGCCATGCTCGTTGTAGTGGTAATGGTGGTAGTGCCGGTGGTGAACAGCAATCAGGAATAGTACTTTAGTGGAAATGAGGTTACATGGAGGTCGGCCATGGATGTTGATCCATCATCCATCGTTTATGTCTTGCCAACCTTCTGGATGGCAATCATCGCCAGTTCATGGAATCGCCCTTCCTGCTCGCTTTCCGTTTGTTGCTTTCTCCCTCGTCATATTTTCCAATCCCTCTCATTGCTTATTTACTTATCGTATTTTTCCAAGAACAATCATTTCACCATTTTTATCATTTACTTCTTATCACTTGAGTGTTATCATGCTGTTGTAATAATGGGGCATTTTAATGATATTAAAAACTGCATAAATCATGCAGTACAACCATTGTTTCATATACATCTAATTAAGTATAGTTATATATTTTGTGTACCAAAATCTCGGTCATATAATTTTCAAACAAGGAATGCTTATTAATCCCGCAAAAAAATTAAGCTAATTTTAAGCTAAGCTCACTGCTTTTTTGAATCATCCAGAATATTACTCCCGTTTTAAAGCTTTAATTGGATCCTTATTTTTGTCTTTTGAATAGAAATTTTGAAAAAAGTATGGAAATTCAAGTAACTAAAACAGATTCTTTTGTAATTTAGCGCCTTTCTTAACATCTCCTGTCAGAACTAAGATCAGAATTGAGATTCTCTTTTTTCGGTTTAGCATCCATTCACAAATTGGCACAAATTTGATTGTGAAGTTTCGACTTGAAAAGATTTTCTTGCTATCTTCTAGCGGTAGAAAGAGAAGAGAGAAAAAAAAGATTTGAAGCAAAAAGTGCACATCTAAGGATTTGCATTGCAAATAACCCGAAAAGGTTCACCTCCTCCCAATTATGGATGAGGTGGCTGAATAAGTAGGTCGTTCAGGGTACCTTTCACAGGGACAGGGGCACGACACCACCTGACCCGACCCACTTTCCACCATTACATTATCGCCCTACATCTTGCGGGAAGCAACAATTGTAGGGTATCTATCTTTTGAAATGGGTTGCGCATCGAATTTTGCGAACCTCTTCAATAAGGGTCGCCGTCATCCTCGTCTATATGCATATTTTCAAAGAGATCCATTTGTCGATGGCCGTTGGTCAGCAGATTGTGAGAACTGGAGATAGTAAAGGGAATCGGTCGATGGGACTGCTCGAGGTCGAGTCGATTGTTGTGATCATTCTGCCGATTATATAATCAAATAAATATAGTGCACGACCTCAATTTTTTCGCACATACATTTGAATTTTTATTCACACTCGCAAACGCAGCATTTCATCCATTACCTTCCTTTTATCATCCTGGCATAGTGATTCTCAAATAGCAGGTATCTCGATCTGATCTGATCCAATCCGATCGCTTTATTACCTCTAGTTAAAATGTTGGATAATTTCTGGGAAACCTATCCGAACCAGTATCCCTCTGCAAACTATGTTGCCCTGCGGGTAGGCGATGGAATAACCTCTTTCTTCTTTTATTCTCTTCCCCTTCTTCTTCAAGGTCCAGCATCTGAAAAAAAGTAGAGACCGAAATACTCTTCAGAATGCGATCGATGTTACTTCGCCTTTAGATATCTTCAGCCCCACGGCATACTTCTAAATAAGAAGATATCTACTCCGTTCCACAACATCAAATTTATTTAAACTTCGAAAAACACAGAAAGAGCAGGAAAGGAAGGTCTCGGATATATTGGTCACCCAGTTTCCACGATCATGCGGGGCTCCAGTATACTTCCATCCCCCCCTAAATCAATGTTACGCACCCCATTCTACATACCACTCCCGTTCTTTTAGCCCTATTACGCCATACCATCATGGTCGGCCTACATATCCTCTCCTGTCGTGTCCTCGAAAGGTCCAGCCAGCCACGGTCGACCCTTCCTGATGACGGTGACAACAATGGACAATTCCACCTGTCTCAACATGATACCACTCCTGATGCGACTTCCCCTCCCCTTGCGGATCTGAACGACCGCCTTCAGATTGTGTCACACCACAAAATTACCGTCACTGACAAAATCTCTTTTTTTTTCCTTGAAAATTCGTCCAGGACGTTCATCTTTTTGCAATTGTGACCCCCAAATCCTCGTTCTATCTTTCCACTCCTTCACTTATCCGAAAAGTTTGCTTCCACTTTTAAAACTCAAACAAAGTCTCTTAACCTAACTTCATTCCTTATCGTACAAATCACTTCTTTTTCTAAAAAAAAAATGTTAAGTTGGTGGCAGGGAAAACAACTAATTTTTTTTGACACTTCAAAATCTGATTCTGAATCTTGAATCTACTGGTTCAAAAAGGCCAATTTTCTGTTCTTAAATATTTTCATAATTTCGAAAAAACATTATAAACCTCTGTTATATCTTTCCTCTTTTTTCTCTTAGTAAAAGAGTTCTTTTAGCTTACAGTTGCAATAGATGATCAATTACTGTTAAGGTAAAACTTTTAAAATTGCTCGATTTTGCAAATTTGTTCAATTTTTTTTTTTTTTTTTTAAATGGAACTTTCTGTTAAAAGATATCACATATTAGTTAAAAAAGATCAATTCAAGAATTCTGACGAAACGATAAGAATGATGTCACCAAACAAAAGCCGTCTTAATTTGAGCTTTTCTCAAGCTTTTTATAACCAATACTAACAACTCATTCTATTTATTTCTGTAAGCTAGTCTTATAAATTACACTTTTAAAATTTAGAAATAAAAACTGAACGATAGGTCAACTGGTCCATACAACAATGTGTTGCTTTTTTCATCACAAATATCAGTAAAATCTTGACCAGTGTTTATCAAAAATTTGTTATCTTGAATGCGGAAGTATTGTTTTTTCTGATTAAAATCCGGCGATATCATATTTGCGGCTAATAATTCAGGCTGTAGCGCAAAGAATACCTTTGGTTTGACGAATTTACTGTTAGAGCGAAAATGATCGAAATGCCGATTTTTCGTTAAACGTATTTTATTTGACTTTTCAAATGTTTGCAATTTTTTTTCAAAAATAAAATTAGCGAGTGATTTAATAATTTTAATTTTAATTTGTAATGTTCAAATTGCAGGCTGAGGGGAAGTGGTCAGGTACAGAGGAGGGAAGAAGTGAGGATAGGTTTGTTGGTGAAGTCATGAATACGGAGCCGACGTCGGCCTTCCGATCTCCTGTTATCACTTCGTCCACGTCCACCAGAGTAACTCATCCTCTAATTGTGCATCCTCAACCTATCAAGTAAGTACCCAGGGCATTAGTAAATTCAAAAACTGTAAATGTGCTACCGTTTTCTGCTGTACTATAATGGATGTTTTTTAAAAGATGCAAAAAGTGTAAAGAGTAATATAAATTTTTATGGCACTTTGAATTTTCTCAGTCATTTATTTGCAATTTTATTTTGTGATATTTCAGACCTTACTCACACACGGCAGCTACCGACCCGTTCACCTTGTACAGTTACTACTTATCACAGATGGGTCATGGTTTTGATTTACACCAATTAGCGCAAATCACTCGACCTCCGATCCTTTCCAGTCCACATTCACTGTCTCCAAGTACGGCTTTAATCAGTAATTCGATTGCTTCCGTTGCTACAACTAATCGAATCAGTTGGGATTCAGAAGCAAGTAAACCAGTTCGCAAAGAACAGTGCAGGTCTGTTCTGGTTTAAAATTTTAGATTTTATTATTTATTATACTGTTATTTCGAGCTAAAAAAACTGATTGATCTTAAACTTAAAGTGAAATGTTATTACCCGATTTCTCCTATTATTTTCTTCAAAACTTTTTTCTTTTCCTGGGAGAAAGTTTTTATTGAAATTTTCGCAAAAAAGAAAATAAATAATTAGTCGAATCTAGTTTTGCTACTGAGGAAATCCCATCGCCATGTCCCCTACCATCACATTATTATTTTTATCTCTCTCCAGAACTTCAGATCGGCCAAACCATGAAAAGTAAGGAATGCTACTGGCTACCGAAATTTTTTCGTTATGTTTACCTATTTAAGCATCAACTGAGTTGTGGTCTCCGGTTGCACTGAGTAATTTAGCTGAAAATTAATATTTTGTTCCTAATCGTAGTTTATTTGTCCAGTAAAAGGATTTTAAATTGGCAGCCCTTCATTACATTTTCTATATGCGTGACCAATGAATTCACAGTGATCAGGATCAAGTTTTCAAAAATACCACTCGCCATAAAGAGTTTGTGGTAAGTGTCATGAACAGTAGCTAAGCCAACTTGAAAAGGAAGAATTAGACAATTCATCCCCTGAGAAGAAAAAAAAAGGTGGATGACCTTGGCAAAGCCAGGGAATCATTATATGTCCTTGTACTGTCGCGGCTGTGTCTTGGGTCCTCAGATCACCCAACTCGATGTGTTTTCAAATACGCCGAAAACCTGTTTTTAAAGGGCAGCAAGGACAAAACTACTACTAAAATGAGAAGTAGGCTGGGAAGTAATATCATCTTTGTTGGCTTGAAACAGAATTTTATAATTCCAGCTTTGTAGATATTAGCTGATAATCGGAATAAATTTGACAAATAGTTCAGCAGTTTTGCTGCTTTATTTTGTACTTTTTTACTTGCCTTTTAAAAGCACTGAGGAATTTGTAAGTTTGAGCATCAGGAGTGCTTCAATTTTAGTGCTAAGCGAATTTTGGGCGTATAATGGAAGCAAAGCAGTTTTGGGCATATAATATAATGGAAGCAAAGCAGTATAAAGTCCAAATTACCTCGTGTATTACAGAACAACATCGATATTGTGTTGAAAGAAATGAAATTTCAAAAACTTTTAAGCCCCGATTCACCCCAAAGTGCGGAGACATCATGTTCAAGAGCGTCACAGTCTAGTACATCACCCAAAGATCGCATAGCAACAACAACAACTGGATCCGATCGTGGCTCTGACAAATTCTCTTGGTTGAGCCACTATAGCGTGGAACCGAATACGGCTGTCGTGAGCTCCAATCTAAGCAGTCCTTCATTAGCATCAGGTTTGATTAGAAAAATTTTCTTGCCTTATTTATGGTAGCTTTTCCCTTTGCTTTTATCAACCTTTTCAATGCTTTTCGAAGCCAATTAATTTGATTAGTCAACAGGCACTGTGTTACTGTGAAGTATTGCGCTTCAGGGAACTATGCATCGAAATATTAAATTGATGGAATATTGTTAAAATTAAAGTTTTTAATTAAATTTCAGATGCATATGTGTAATCAAAAATGAATTTCTTTATAAATGCATGACAATGCTCCATGTAGCTATTTGAATGAATTTCACAAAAAATTTAAGTTTCAATGAACAATTGTTTAGCACAGTCAAACGGCTCAGAGACGGCCTATACGTGGAATGGACGCTTGGATGGACATCGTTCAGGAGAGTTCACTGCGGCGCTTATGAACGACTACTTGGACGACGATCCATTATTGTGCGCAATCTGCGCCGACAAGTCATCAGGATTGCATTACGGTATCTACACTTGTGAAGGGTAAAGATATCTTGTCTTTTAAAAGCTTTCAAGAATTATTATAGAAAGAGAAGCTAACTGATTAAAAACAGACGGAAATATCGTTGATTCTCTCAATCCTTCGGCACATATAATTACGAATTATGTACGTTTAAAGGATTTATTATATGCTTTATATGCGTCCTATTTTTATATTTACAGGTAAAAAAACCCCTAATAATTTAATGCTTTTGGTGTAATTTTTTTGTTGCGAAAATGTTAGAAATTTAAAATTGAAAAATATTACAAATTTGGAATGAATAAATAAATAGGAAGATCAAATTACTTGATCAACATAAATAACTTTGTAATTTTGAACTCAAACTCTAATTTAAACGTCAGCTCAGAATATGCTTGCTTGTTTTATTATGCTACATTACATCATGAAGAAATTGATTTATTCAATAAGATGTTGTAAGTAAATCGTCGTATGTTTGTGTTCATGTTTGAGGGAAAATTATTTTCAACTTTTCCTTCAGTTACTGAGGGAAAAATGAATATCCAAAGAAGGTGGCACTATAACTTTGGCAGAATAATCTATAGAATATTTATTTCGGAGTCCTTCTAGAACAATTGAGTGTTGGTAGTAGTAGCAGTAGTGGTAGTGGTGGTAGTAGTGGTGATCGTGGTTGTGGTAGTAATTGTTATAATAGTAATTAATGCATTGCTTGTTACAGAAAAGCACAGCCTGATACAGAAACTGATTATTTGTATGAATGGTTTACGAAATGGGTTATCAGGTTCCCGTTAACGACATCTCCTGTCTTCCCTATCTTTTCTTGTTCATACAATTCATCTTTCTTTGCCTTTTTTCGAACTGTCGAACTAACAAATTAATTTTGAGTCCGCCTCTTTTAAATACTGAAATGATGGAAGGTTGACAGTGTGGCAGACTATATTAAGCGTTTGTCAAAATGTGATCTGAATTGAATTAAGGTCGGGAAAGGAAGGCATATATTTTTAAACCTAATTTATTGTCGAGACTATTCGTCATTTAATACAGCTGAAGGAGAATTAAACTGACTAAATGACTTGCTTTGTTAGATCGTGATATTGGTCGTTGTTTGTTTGCATATTTGTTATTTGAAAAACTGTATTTGTAATTAACTGAAGTTTTTGAAATTCAAACAAATTCTACTTTTCATTCCAATAGTTTTCATCTTCGAGAGTTACCCACTTTACCTTGTCCTTTCTTCACTTAACATTGCATTTCCTTCTTCTAATTATTATTTCAATTCATGAAGTAATGTGCATAAATGACTTGGATGAGTACTTTTACTTTTATTAGAAGTATGCTACCTGAAATGTTGTACACCAGGGCGTTTTCAAGTGCTTTATAAAGATAATTTTGCTACTACTGAGAACCACTAGATAAAGAATCTGAAGAAATCTCTCCGATATTTCTAACATTGTTCTTCTGATGTACTTAACTTTTCTTCATAAGTTTATATAAGTTATGGGCAAGAAGTTCCTTAGAGACTTCTCTAGTTTTGTGAAAATATCATATTAAATAATTTTATTTTTGCAACACCTCGAGGTTTCAATATTTCTTCATTTATAAGATTTTAAAGCTCTTTAATAGATCTTTATGGAATGGAATTTAGGAATCAAGTCTTGAATCTAGAAAATTCAATATGAACTTTTCGCCAGAAAAAAATGACTTAAAAGTCATAGGTAGCATTATTTGCAGTCTTTTAAGTTATTTTAAAATAGAGTTTCTAGCGTTTATTATATTTTAACTTGCCAGAACACTAGAATAATACTATTAACACTATAGCCCCTTCTGCTCTTGTTCACTGGACCTCAATAAATAAGTAATCGTCCTGTTATGAAACTTTAGTTCGATCAGGCTTCTACACTTTCTTTCTTACTCATTAATAGCGATTTTAAGCCTAAGGAACGAAAATACTTCCAGTCATAACCTTTAAAAAATTTGTAATAGAAATTGTTTATTAAATTATCTCTCAATATGTATTAATCAATTATACTACCAATAACACACTCTTATAGTTCGCACTTTGGGAAACATCAAATAAGTTTAGTAAATTACTGTGTAGCCATAAGAAACTTGCTAATTAAATTGATACTTTATTATAAATGACAGAATTCATCCTAATAATGAATACCAAAGGATGTATTTAACTTCAACTCAGTAATACTACAGCATACGAATGAGTACGTGTAACCTTTTTATCCACTAATCATGATGTTTTGCAAGGAAATAGGCAAAGTGAATGAAAGTTAGTAGCGACTAATAACACCTTCCGGGCTACTAGTCAGGTAACTTTTTTGAACAAGCGTGATCTGTGCTCTTACCGACCAGCAACGACTGATATTCCTTTACAAATTTATTACTGCTCATTCAATTTTTTTACATATTCTGTTTACAAATTTAACAGCCCGCGGAAACGATCACTTTTCAACCTCTCACACAGAAAGAAATTTCAAGTGTTTACGCAAACAACTAAAAAAGTTTCCTAAACTGACGAAGTTTGAAGTGTCATGTTATAAGATATTAAAATTTTTAGTTCGAGTAGCGTAATGTATCCAAAAGTAAAAATTCTAGAAGTAGAACTTTGACGGGAGTAAAATCGCACACAGAAAGAAAGTCTCTTAACAAAATAGTTAGAATTTTAAGGTTACATATAACACGAATCTAAAAGGTATTGATGCTGACCCAATTCATCGAAATCTTTTCCTCTCTTTAACTGCCCTATATAAAATTAGTCACAATGCCACCTAAGGCTATCTCTGTATCGCTGCTTATTTTTGTTACCTTGTCAACATACAATTACATCCTATCCTTGTCGAGATCCCAAAATCTTCTGTATCCTCCGAAAGTTATAACATATCTTTAGCGACTAGTGAAATTTATCGAGTCATTTGAAACAATATGAAACTTTCAATTACTTTCTCATTTCTTTATTAGAAAATATTAACAAGTTAATGCTTTTTCATATGACTGTGTGGCTTCCGTTTTATAGTAAATTAAAATCTCACTTCTGTGCTATGTTAGATTTCTAACAAAGTCTGATTCACAACAGATAAATTCCAGGTGCAAGGGGTTCTTCAAAAGAACGGTTCAGAACAAACGTGTTTATACATGCGTCAGCGGAACCGGAAACTGTCCTATGACCAAGGAGCAACGGAATCGATGCCAGTTTTGTCGATTTCAGAAATGCTTGCAACAGGGTATGGTCCTTGAAGGTTAGACTTTCTAAGTGCTCAATGACTTACTCAAATTACTACTAAATAATAATTATCTATCATTTGCATGTTATATATCAAATTGACTTCTTGAAAACACTTCTGAAATTTCTGAAATAAAACGAAAAAAAAAATGACGAAAAATTAATTGAAGCGGTACGAGAAGATCGAATGCCAGGTGGCCGGAACGGAAGCGCTATTTACAATCTTTACAAATTGAAATACAAGAAGACGAGGCGTTTGCAAGCACTTTGTGAAAGTATCTTACGCGAAAACGCTCCACGTTGCGGTACACCTCTAGGCACTTCAAGAGGTACACCTCCGGAACAACGAGGCACGGGACTTACACCTTCACAAAGCCCACCTTTGGGGACAGCAGCACCCGACCTGCGTTCCAATATCGAACCTCTTAATTTATCGGCTAAGGAAGGTGCTGGCAGAAGTGAAGAAACATCGGTAACAAGTGGATGTAATAGTAAAATAGCTGTGCAATTCACCTTCAGCAGATCTCCTCTTCCTGCTCACAACAAAAATCTCATACAGGTAGCAGTCTATTTTGCAATTTCATTAGATTCTAATACAATAACTATATTTTATCTCACTTCAGCTAATCAGCGAATGAAATGAGATGCTAATTGATCTAATCCTGTTACTTTGGTTTCTTTCGTAAGTGCACTAAACTTTCTGTTTATTAATTATACGACAAACTTAATAATTGCAACACTAATATATTTGGATTCACTGATAATACTGAAATAAGTAATTAATTTATGTTGTCGTTATTATAATTCTCGTCCCCTTCTGTGTAGTGGACAAGAAACTAATAAACTTCATTTGAACTTCCCAAGAGATATCTTACAAGATTTGGTCTTCAGTTAATTTAGACCAAATAGGATATCCTATCACATTCTCGTGAGGCTAAAAATAGGTTTTGCTATTACCTACTAAATCTCTGTAACATATCTAGCTTGAAAAATTTCTACTGAAATAGATATATTTTCCTGATCACTAGATTTGATCCTTAGACCCTCTTATTTTGTCTACCGAATTGATTCTGTCTGTTCGATGCGGATTTGGAAATACGTTTCCGATCTCTAATATTTATTTTGGTTTCATTCCATAGATACTCGGATGATTGGTTGTGATTTTTTCAGTTCTCTGATGTAGAGCTGACTTTTCGATTTAAATTTCATTTTAACACAAGACAGCTACAGAAATATTTTCCTTTGAGGGTGAAATTATTTGTAGTGAGATTTGTTGCATGAAATATTTTTCATATATCCTTGAAATTATGGCTCTTTTTATACGAGTGCTTTTTTGATATCAGACTGCATTAATGTAATAATTCTCGAGTCTGACAGATATTTGTTTCAGTTAAAATGTTAGCATTTGCTTAAGGCAGCTTGGCAGCTCTATCAAGAGAGTGAAAAAATTTTCATGTAATGTGACTTGTTTTCAGATGTTTCTTTACTAACTGAAATTGCGAATCAGTGATATGATAGGACTGACGGACTGCCATCTTACTGCTCCTACATTTATCAGTGTCATTCTTTATCTGATTGGATACGTTCAAACTTCTTTATTCTGTTACTGTTTGACTATACGCAAATTTTAAAATATCTCTTTCATTCAATATTTGACAATCTCATTCTCATGACTCTCTAAAAACATATGAATTAAAGAAAGTTGGTCTTTTGAAAATGACGAAGCAATGCTCTTTCTTTTTTAATTCAGTTTTTCTTAGATATATTTTCTTACAGCTGTAATTCAGTTCCACTTTGATTGAAATTCCTTAGTCGACAGTGATAAACCATACTTGAAGATGTCTTAAGCGTTTCTGTTTCTAGAAAATATGAATCAAAAATTGATTTTTGTTTTCCAGGAACTGATTGAAATAGATCATATTGAAAAACTGATCAACCTAAAAGGTTTACGGATAGCGCAACAGTTGGAATCACGTAACAGCGATTCAGGAATTCCTGCATGTCAGAGGCTGTCAAGGATTGGTGATGAAATTGTTGAGCAGTTGGTAGAATGGACAAAGATGCTACCATTCTATCATGAATTACCTGTGGAAGTACACACTCACTTACTAACGCAACGATGGGCTGAACTGGTCTGTAATTCTGTCTTGCTAATTATCAAATATATTGTTTGTTGTTACAGAAAACAATGTAAAGTAAACTAGATTATTGAAGGTGATGTTATCAGCTTGTTTCTACGCAGCTTCGACGCGAACTTCAAATCAAGACTGTCTACCGGTCAGTTCAACAACTGTCGAAGACAACGAAGAAGTTTCTTTCGTTGATTCTTCCATCAATTTACAACTGTTGCAGAAACGGCTCAGTGCGGTCATGGGAAAGCACATACCATTGGAACACGTCAATAAGTACGCTTAGTATTTGAAGTCATAAATTTAAATCAAACGTGTCTTACGTTAATTGATATCGCTCTGATAGTAGATTGCGTAATAGCGTTGCAAAACATGTAGAAGTTTAAGACAGACTGAAAGTTTTGTGTTTGTGAAAGAAAGATTTGATCCTTAGTAAGACTGCAATCCATGAAATTATTTCAATCCTAATTATTCCAGCGAAAAAATTGCAGTTAACATTATGACCTTCCAGCTGTATTTTAGGGAGGCCTCACCTCTGGTCGAAAAGTTTACAGCTTTACTACACTCATTCAGTCGGTTGAAAATCACTCTGGAAGCGTATGTTTGCCTGAAAGCGATCACCCTCCTACATTATACACCTCACTGTTGTGGTCTGTTATATTTAAATGATCTAAAATCTAATATTTCATGAATTTCCTTTAGCCCAGAGAATTTCAAGGAGATGATAATGGAAAAATATTTCCAGAAAATTTATTTAGTCGAACTTCTATATTTTCTTTTGAAAAATCAGAACAGGTTATCACTTGGGATTACATTTCTTGAAGATTGCCTACTTTGTCATTATCATTATTAAGGTTAATCTTCATCCTTTTAGTTCATTCAAATAAATTCTGAATAAATTTAAAAAAAATGAAAATTTTTGGTTGAAAAAATGAAATAACCTCATAAGAAGGAAGAAGCAAATCATCACTCTCATAATGCAGTCATATTTGGAATAATAAGCAAAGCCCTCGAAATGACTGCTAGCATTTTTAGATCAAGTCAATCCTCTCTTGATTTGTACAGTCTCCTTTTTCACTTTCACTTCCATCAGTAATCTTTTTCCTATATCGACAGTTAATGTTGCTTACTTATTTCGTTGCAAAAATCACTACCACGGTTCTAATTTCGAGATGAGAAAGTAGTTGCTTTTTACAAGATTGTAATTTCAGGTTAACAATATGAAGGAAAAGTAAAATATGCCGAAAAAGCAATCAACGGAATTTTGATTTTTAACTTAGCCTGATCGCTTGCGTGATTTTTAGATGAAACGCCTGTTGACGTGAAAGAATCAATGGTGCGAAGTGTCTATATTCGGAAAGTATCGTTGATACAAGATCAGTTCGTGAAGGCACTACAGATACATCTTAGCCAGCATGAAAATGGGGCACGACTAACTGACATTTTAACGTGGTTCGTTTCTAAAACTGTTGAATGAGGTTAATAGTATTCGAGAGTGACACGCAAGAGAATATTCAAGTAATAATTGACCAATTATATTCATTTCTTTCCGTCATTCCATTTAAAAATTTACAGCTTCCTTGAAAGGATGAGGAGGAGGCCAGAAAATGAATGACATACTTACGCAATTTCTGCAGTATAAGAATGATCATTGACTGATTTCTTAAAGTACGATATATAAGAAAGATTTTGCTTGTACAACTAAAACATTTCTTACCTGTCGATGACCAGAATTTCGAAACTCTACTGTGATTGTGACTGACAACACATATCACTTGGTGCTTATTTTAGGTTACCAATGCTGCATTCCGCATCATCGGTGCTACTACACAGCAAAATGTTTTACGTCCCCTTCTTGATTTGCAAGAATCCACAACGAATCCACGGTAGTTCGGAAATCCGAGTAGTGTTGTCACCATCGTCGTTTCGTCCTTCTGCTACTGTTACTGACGATGAGGAAGAATTGGTCGCGACAAGTAGCTGTTAGAAATCTTTTTCCTAATATATCAAAAAAGAAACTTGCGTAGAAATCATTCAATCTGCAGAGTGTTTTCATCTGATGAAAAACTATTCGGGAAGTAGAGGAACTCCCAATGTTTTTCGCCGATTAAATTTATGGTTATGAATTCAATTATTTAATTTCCTCATCCTGACTTTATTACACCTGCTTTTGCCTTAAATTAATTACATTGCATAGTCTTAGAGACTTGGCTGTTATCTTTTCAAAGTTTAATTCACTCAGATGTACGAAGTGCAATAATACTGCCTCACACTTTGTTTATATTGTCGTTTTTATCAACTATACTTGCGATGTACCCAATAAGTCTTTCATGAACGATCCGAGCCCAAACCCGTCGTTTATTCCATTAGAAGATCCTGATAGCATTATAACATTCTTTCACATTTCAGCTTGCAAACCATTGAACTATTTATCCGTGTGACAAGAAGAGGAGCTTTAAATTGGATGATGGAAATTTAAACCTTTCAAATTAATATTTAATTTTAAAACTAAGTCATCATTTTCATCCTAAACTTACTAAAAAAAAGAAAAAATTTTGAAGCATTCGAGAAAAGAGCCTTCTCTGGTATAATCAATTAGATTTTAGTGCTACTATTTCATACTCCTGAATTGCTGGTGATTCTTTAAGACGATTAATGATTATTGTGCTATCCCATCTTTTTTTCAAAAGAGAGTTTTATTCTGACTTCCTAGGAAATAGATTTTTTTCTCTTCATATTGCCGTAGGAATTAAGTTCAGTAGGACTAACGTACGGTAACTTCTTAGGGGAATGATATCTATACTATTTGCACGGAAGATGGGCCGTCGTTTTTCTCAATTGAATTTTCAACTGTTCCATTTTTTTTTTTTTGTTTTACATATTTCCGAAGAATGTATTCTTTGAAAAATTTTTTGAAATGTCATGGCTGTATTTTTCATAATGAATTCACAGTTTGGAATTAATGTCAACATAGAGGTATTTCTAATTCGTTTTTCAAGTTGAAGTGAAAATTTTGCATTGTTTGCAATTTCTTTCCTTTTTTTTTGTAAATTAAAGAATATTGGGCTTGACTACTGCTTATTTTTAGTAGTATATGGATTAATTGTAGTGTCTTTACGAATTAGAAAGTAGTGGTAATTTGTTCATGTTAATTTGATTTTTTAGCTCCTGTACCTCTAGTCCGTACCCGGTTTTGCTGTATTTACTTTAGAGCCTGAAAATATGAAATCATTTTATTTCTCAGAGATCAAAAGGACTTCATTCTTGGAGCCATAATTTGCACAATTTGGATTTCTTCCCCAAGTCTTTTTGAGCAATTATTAAATCCGTAGGAGTTTCCTGAGAAGTCCTTTTTCGTCTTTCTATCAAATTACCGACCAAAAAAAAATTTAAATTTATT